>JASAMX010031438.1:0-63454 GCA_030248175.1 Microlaimidae sp. YZB2_3
TTTTTTACTACAAAACTGTGTTTGTGACAGTAAATTTTGACCTAAATTCATACCCAAAATTTGGTTCGGAAAGGGGGGTGGACGGGGTTAATTTAGAATTCCACAGGGGGTAGAGTCAAAATTTAAAAATTTTGGGGGGGAGAGGGGTCCCCTAGATTTTTTTCTAGAGGGGGGTCTGAAATTTATAGGCTAGGGAGGGTGGACCCCACCCTACCCCCCCCCCTTATGCTCATGTATGGGTACCACCATTTTTTATGCACGCTAAAGCGCTAAATTTTTTAACGAAATTAGGACAAGCATTTCTGCGCTCTGAGGTTGTTTCGGGGCTTTCAAAACTTAAACTCTCTTCCGGAGCTTGGGCAAACGTCACTAACAAAAACAGCAAGAGATTTCTTTAAAAAATAACAACGGTATTTAGTTACATTTGATGCAACAATTCTCTTCACGACTTTGCAGGGATGACGTCCAAAAATACGAAGCCCAATAAATCTAGTTTTTAGCTAAAAGAATACTAAACTATTTAGCCATTTTTATCTTTTGAATTAAACACCTAGCGATACAAGACTTAACCCGTTCCCGTGATTGCCTTTTCTTCAGTTACAACCGTGAAACCTTCGTATGACCTATGTCGTACTTTCGTCATACATATTTTTTGCGCGAGTAGTGCCCAGCGAGCGAGCAAATTAAAATGAATAAAGCTGTACGGTAGCAATATGCAAATTTTTCTTACGGATACACTGTATTACGTAGGATTCTTCATGTTACAAAAATTTACATATTGCCACCATACAGTTTAATTATATCAATTTGCTCGCTTTTTGGGCACTATTTGCGCACAAAAAATTATGTATGACGGAAGTACGACCTACGTCATGCATAGAGTTTACCGTGGTAATGTTTATGTACGACATTTGTCATACGAAAATAACACCACCGTGAGACGAAGGTTTCACCTTTGTCGTGCGAAGGCTTCACGGTTGTAACGGGGAAAAGGCCATCGCGGCATCGGGTTAAATAGGCAATTTCTAAATGACGTGCTACGTTGCACCATTACTCGCATTTTTATGGCGTCATATTTTTGAAACATCATCACAACTGGAGTTGTTTCGTAGGTGTCACAAATCCATTCGTCTGACGTAAGTTTGCGTGGGTCTTTCCGGCGCGGGTCGAACTGCGTTTTTCGACTTCGTCGGATCTTTCTGGTAATAGTTGGAGACGGCCTCTCGTCTCCCGGTCTCCCGCATTGCCATCGTGTTATTTTCCTCCGCGGCAGGGCGGTACACGGAACTCCGCACGCTGCTCTCCTTGACGAAGCAAGTCCGGATTTGAGGCCACCTAAATTACTAAAATGAGTAGGAAAGTTGAACTGTACACGCCTATGCCTTACCTTTCCCTCCCAGTAATTTTTCCATCCTAAAACGATTCGGTGAAATCTCACCATCGCCAAATGAGATTACGGTCAAATGACCTTTGGGAAATTTGACATTGAGACTAACTGAACATCGATCAATTTATGGTTGAATTATATCTGGCTGACGCTGAAAATTGTAAGGCAGACATGAAGGGACTAATTAAAATTGTGCGGTAATGACGTTTCTTTTTTAAAAAACCAATAATAACGCAGAATTTTTTTTAATTCCACCTTTTCACAGAAAATACAAAAATTTACCAACTTTAGCCCTTAAAAAATTTGCATTTAGGTTACAAATTAGGCAATTTAATAAATAATTATTAAAATACAGTTTTTAATCTTTATTATTAATTCGCCTTAGTGAAAAATTTTGAATGTTTTAGTTGTTAAATAGTCGATTCAATACTGCAAATCTCGCGGTCAGCTAGATTTTTTTTGCCTATAGTTTGATTTTTAGGTTTCGCTTAGGTTTAGGAAAAATAAACGCAAAGTTCAAGTTTTCCGAATGTCAAACTACCCGAGGTCATTTGTAAAAAAGTTAATGTTGAAGGAACTTTTACGCCGGTCAAATTCCGTAGAACAAGGATGTTTAAGAATGTAAGGAGTTAAGGACACAGACCTGTGCACTGCCCCGTGCCCTCCCACGGGGTTAAAACGGGGGGGGGGGCAATTCAAATGGGGGCACGGGGGGCGACTTTTTTGAAACGGGGGTGAGGCGATAAAACGGGAGGGGCAAGCAGGGGGGAAAGAAAAAAAAGAGAAAAAAGAAGGAAAAAAAGAAAAAAGGGACAAAAAAAAGCGAAAATAAGGTAAAAATATGTCTAAAATGGCTTAAAATACATTGAAATAGGCTAAAAAGTGCAAAAAATTCGCGAAGAAGGCGTCATCATAGGTCAAAAATGGCGTCATAGTTTTAGGGACCACCAAAAAAATAAAACCTGCACAGGTCTGAGGACATGATAGGTAATGTAGAGTAAAGCAATAATGTTAGTTTTAATAAAATCCGGTGATTTTTGTGTTCGCTTATTTGTTCGTTGTAATCTATCAGAGGGGGGAAAGGTAACACAAGAGGGGCGGTAACCTATCAAAAAAGGAAAAATAATAAAATGTATGGTTAATAATCAAGCGATTTCAAGGCAATTCAAACTTAAAATATGTTTGAAATTATTCTATGGGCATTTTAGGGATATTTTTATCGTTTAGTAAAAGTTTTCGGAAAGTTTATAGTTTGCAAAAAAAATGTTGACGAATAATTTGTAGTATATTACTTTCTAATTAATCACGATATTAGTACAAAAATAATACAGAGCATTCGGATTGCTCCGACCAGCGGAGCTCCGCTCTCAGACCTGTGCACTGCCCCTCGCCTCTGGAGTTGTATTGGGGGGGACAATTCCAAAATAAGGGGGGGGGGGCAAGCAGAGAAGAAAGAGAAAAAAGAAGGAAGAAAAGGGACAAAAAGGCGAATTTTAAGTAAAAATATTTCTAAAATTGTTTAAAAAGCCTATAAATAGGCTAAAAACTGCAAACATTTTGCGATAATGTCGTCATAATAGTTCAAAAATGGTGCAATAATTTTTGGGTACTGTTTTATTTTTGGGCGGGGGGGGGCACAGCACTAATATTCCGAGGGGCGCACTTCCGGATCGTGCACAGGTTTCGGTCTTGAAGTCCGCGGAATATTACGCTCTCTACTAACGATTTCAAATGTTCACCGTTTAATCTATATCCATAAAATTAGCGGGAAAATATATATTATTATTTAACCTTGAAGTATTATTTGAGTTGTATTAGTCGCATCACTTCACTTCGTTCAAATGATACATTATACATAAACTAAAAGCGGTATTTCCCCCGTATAATTTTTAAAAATTTTTTCTCCGATTGATAAAAATTTTAATTTTGAATAAATTACAATATAAATAAAAGAGCACTGCGTTACACTATGGTGGGCATAAAAATGATATGAACTGTAAAAAAATTTGGGTTAGTATATACTTCGCTAAAAGTATGGTTGATTTATATGAAAACTATATTTTTGTACGGATATTAAAATTAGCGTTACAGTAATATAATTTATGTTGAAACCGATTAATTTCTTAGTGAAGTATGCCCACTTAAAAATTTTCCAGTCTTTATCATTTTTGTATTACGAAATATATCGGTCTTTTTTGTTATATTCAAAAGATAAGGAATTGTTGCAATTACAATTTTTTAAATTAAAGAAAACATAAAACGAAACAAAATACATATTTAATGATTTTTAAACAATATTTTTACGATAATTTAATGGTATATTTTATAATAATGTATAATTTACATCGCAATCAATATAGGTAAAATATACAATATAAAATGGTTAAAAAATATTCTTTTTTGTTTTTATAAAAAAACTTAACGAAACCCTTTTACATCGACAGATTATTAGTGATGGGCGGAACTGCGGAAACCCTGGAAAACCAGAACCGGAACTTGAACCTGAATTGAGATTTTTTTAAAATCTGGAATAGGATCCAGAACCGGAATTCCAAATTTTGCCTATAACATCTGGAACTGCCTATAAAACTACGAAACCCCCGAAACCGAAACCAAAACCGGAATTGAGATTTTCCAAAAAATTCGGAACAAGAACCGGAATTCCAGGTTTTGCCCGGAACATCGGGAACCCGAAATCGGAACTGCCCATCACTCCAGATTATGGAACAACAAGATTCTGAAGCATATTTGGTTTTTCGATTTTTAAACTCTGTGTTATTTGAATCATAAACTAATGTAATCAAATAAACTGTTTTCCATAATCATAATAGTGTTTTTCGTATGGGATATTGGCTACATTATTTTTGGAAAACATCTTTATTGTTATGGTTAATATGAAGTACAGCTTCAGTCTATCTAACTAGTTATGTTCTCCGATGTTCCGTTTTTTAGAGCAACCCTTGTAACTCTCAGACCTGTGCACGGTCTGGAAATGCCTCCCACTCCCGATTTATTGAAGGATTGCCCCCCCGTTTTATTGCCCCCCCCCCGCCAAAAAATGAAAAAGTAACCTAAAATTATTACGCCATTTTTGACCTATGATGACGCCATCATCGCGATTTTTTTTGCAGTTTTTAGCCTATTTCAATGTATTTTAAGCCATTGTAGACCTATTTTCACCTTATTTTCGCTTTTTTGTGCCTTTTTTGCCGTTTCCCTTCTTTTTTTCTCTTTTTTCCCCTTTTTTCTCTCTTTTTCTTTCTCCCCTGCTTGCCCTCTGTTTTATTGCCCCCCCCCGTTTCAAAAAAGTTGTCCTCCGTGCCCCCCGTTTTAGAATTGCCCCCCCCAAATAAAACCCGGGGGGCAGTGCACAGTTCTGAACTTAGGAGGTTCTCCCTATTTCTGTACTATTTTCTTGAATAACTGAAAAATAAATTATATTGTCAGAAAATTTCTGAAAAATTTTTAAAATCAGTATAAAATGAAAATGCAACTTAAAAAATGTAGAACAAATTTTAAGTTTAAATAAACTTTATATCGATTATTTAAGGGGAAAATTCCGGATTTCCCTCTGTTTTAAAATTCCGAAACTCCGGACCATGATGCTGGAGATTAGAAAAATCACTAAAGCTAAAGTTTCCAGGCTGAAATTAAGGGCGTAACCGCTCTTCGCCAGGAAGAAAAAAACAATAAACCCGCGAGCGAGAAAAATTAAAAAAACAGGTTTTCAGCGGTTATGTAACCAATTATTATTTAGTTGCGTCATGTGTTTCTTTGCACGTGATATTTTCTCAAAGAACGATTGGTTACTTTACCACTCATTAGTGTTGTAAAAAGTTACTTCTACTTTTAAAGTAATAAAAGTAACGGATTTTGGATTACTTTTACTTTTACAAGACTTTTGAAATTTCAATTACTTTTACTTTTACTCTTACTCGACTTTTTAAATTTCAAATACTTTTACTTTTACTCGGATTTTTCTCTGCAAATACTTAAATTAATTTAAGTAAAATTTAAGTAATTTCAAGGAGTATATTTCCTATGGGCTTGTTGTAAAGTAAATGGCAAGAGAAAATTTTTTAAGCCACTAACACGTCAAAACCATTTATTTTGACTAAAAACTTATTATTAGCAGAAAGAAAATTAGCAAATTAATTAGCAATTAAAAATTAAACCAAATTAAAATTAGCAGAAAGAAACGGAGCTCTGGAGCTCCAAAAACTGGTGTTTTGTTCCGTTCCGAAATTACTTTTATTATACTTTTACTCTTACTTTTACTTTAAAAAATAGGTCTTACTTTTACTTTTACTTTTTCTTTACTTAAATAAAATTTTGACCATTACTTTTACTTTTACTTTACTTAAATTAAAAAATTACAAATTACTTTTACTCTTACTTTACTTAAATTAAAATTTTTCAAATTACTTTTACTTAAGATAATCCAAAATCAATACTTTTTACAACACTACCACTCATCTATTTTCACCTGATAGAATTTATTTTTAGTCTAGAGTCTCTAGAAACCTGTGTAATGCCCTCTCCTTCTTCTCCGGGAGGGGGGTTATTGGGGAAAAAATTTCCAAAATGAACGCGAGAAAAAGAATAAAACAGTTTAGCGAAAAAAAGGAAGCGAAAAGTTAAAAGTTTTGTAAAATAGCTCAAAAATGGCCAAAATTATCAATATTGGTCAAAAAATTTGAAAAACTTTGTGTTAACAAAGGCTAATATTTTTTTTTTTGGTTTTTTTTATGTTTAAGACCCAGCAAAAAGGCATCTAAAACCAGGGAAACAATTATAAAAAGGGCATTAAAATATAGAGGGACGTCATCTCACCGTGCAGATTCATATGTATCTGTGTCAAGTTTGTCAAATATTGGCTTTTGACTAATAAAAACCGATTAAATTGAAAAATATAGCATTATAAACTTCGATGGTCGAAATAATGTAAGTAACCTATACTAGAAACTTTGTTTTACTCAAGCGCTCTATGCAAAACTTTTATCATGAGATAATAATTGATTTATTTCCTGGGTCATTATAACTAAGTTTTTTACAAATAGTTAAGACTGCAAAAACTTTTTAGATGAGCATATCTCATTAACTGACTAGTTAATTTAGACACAATTTTTCTAAGTATATAAAGTTTTACGTTAGCTATACATTGTTATAATGATCGTCTCAATCAATCGTACCGTTAGCGAGATATGCTCACCTAAAAATTTTTTTATCATGGACATTATGGTTTATTTGTATCTGGCTGACGCTGAAAATTAGAATGCAAACATGAGGGGACCAATTAAAATTGTGCGGTAATGACGTTTGTTTTAAAAAACAAATAAGAACGCAGAATTTTTTTAATTCCACCTTTTAACAAAATATACAAAAATTAACCAAATTTAGCCCTTAAAAAATTTGCATTTAGGCTACAAATTTTGTACTTACTTGCAATAGCAAAACACGCCGCACAATCCCAAAAGAATGAGCAAAAAGCAGACGGGCACCACGATTTTGAGCGCCAAAACCACCTCCTTCGGTAAAGGTTCTCGGCTTAAAAAGTCATTTTCCCCGTCCGGCTTGATTCCGCCGGTCGCGTGTACATCAGGTGTCGCCATAATACTTAAGGACGTCACCGACGCCGGCCGCTCATCGCCCGACGTTGACGGTGATGATTGTTCATCATCATCACTGGCATCGGTTCCGTCATCCGAGTCATTATTCTCTACTGACGATTTCGAATCTTCGCCTTCATTTAAATTTTGATCAACAATATCGCCATTTGAAGTATCAATATTAACAGTATTGTCGCTTCTGCTGTCCGAACGGGCGGCGGAAAGCACGGAGCTGGACTGTTCGGAAGAGGTAGTGATAGATTGTCGGAATGGCTCGGGCTCACCTTGGAGGCTGGCATTAACCCGCTCCCGAGATTCGCCGCTCCAACTTCCGGCGAAAGACAAGGAATGAAGATCGGAAACAGGAGCGTTTGAACCCGGGGATTCAAAATCCCGGGAATTTAGGTCCGGGGAATTAAGATCCCCGGGATTAAGATCCGCGGAATTTAGATCTTCGGAAATAAGATCCGAGGACTTTAGGTCCTGGGAATTTAGATCAGGAGAAAATAGATCCTTTTCAGTTTTTCCAATATCGACGAGGTGATTTTCGACCCCAGAGCGACCGTCCATAAGATTAGTGGTCAGTCGGATTAGGAATTGGCAACCGATGGCAACGATACTTTTCGGTATAACGATGGTTGCTTCGTTGGGAAACTGCGGGAGTTGAAGGACATCTGAAAAATATGAATGAATAAGAGAAAAATAATTTCACCAATTTTTTTTCAAAGAAACTCAGTACTTTGAAAATCAATACATTTGAAAATATCACGCTGGTTAAAATCCATTGCTCAAAACGGAAAGAATCCCCCGCGCATAAAACGACTCCTTGCGCATAAAGGGACGCCCGCATTTATGTCTAATAACGCGACCGCGCCCTTCTAATAACCCCCGCGCGGCATTCTTTTAGCCATTTTCGCACCTGCATTTTGAAGCCCTGTTTTATCGCTGCTCCTCACACAACCTATCCCACAGAGCAAAACATATCCGACGTGATCACGAATACTATATGACATTTCAAAGCTATTAAAATTTTAAGGTGAATTTTATCTTAAAATAGAAATTTCAAAAATGTAAAAAAAATTTTTTTCCTTAGATTCAAAATAGAAATCTAAAAAAAATAAATTAAACGTGTTTTTTGTTGTTTTTTTTTGGAGTTAAAATATTCCTATATATTTTTTATTAAAAAAAAACAATTATTTAAATGCTTTTAAAAAACCCCAACATTTCTTAATCCAATGTTTAAAACTAGGGTCGAACTATGGTCTAAACAAAAAGTAGCTTAAAACTATGGTCGAAACAAAAAAAAACGCAAACGCATTTTCTTCCTCTCATCACGAATTTTTTCGCCTTATTTTGCCAGACTAAAGCTGATCTCTAAATGGTGCGAAATTTTTAAATCACTTCCGCGTTTTTTCAACTGGTAAAAAGCTTTAAACAAAAAAATGGCGGCAATTATCATATTTACTCAAATTACCAAAAGTTTCCCACCTTAAAACTGTTAGGAACACAAATACCAGGCAGTTTCCAATTAGCGAATTTTAGTGCGAGACAACTGCATATTTTTAAATTTTTAATAGAAAAATGGGCGCTAAACGAAACGACTAGCTGATATGTATGACTAACGTGCCGCAAGTTGGACGGTTGCACCCCCGCCACTTTACAACTCGCATTTTATAAGTTGTCGCGTTTTCGAAACATCAACACAACGTGCGTATTTTTTACAAAATCTACCTCTGATCTGCGTGAAATTGCAGCACTCTCGCATGGTTCCGCTGCAGTTTCGGCTGGCGCTGCTCATTTTCAACTCGTAACTGCGCACTTTCTCACTTATGGCGGCATCCCGCCAATGAAAACGGAGGACACGCCCCCCGCTCGGCTCCGCCCCCGCCGTTTGCCGAAAGTCCCGCACGGGGGCGACGGGGTCGCTGCTGAAGTCGAACGGGGCGCCGCCGCTCGGTTTTATCAGCGGAGGCGGAACAAATGGGGCGCCGGATTGGGCGCCGTCGCCCCCGCCGCCCGTTTTAAAAAAGGGCGGCAGAAAATGGCCGGGAACCACGCCGTCGGGCGGCGGGACGGGGTGAAAATCGGGAGACGGAAAACCCGACGGACCGCTGTCACGTTTGCAGGAAATGGAGCAACTACCGCTGGAGGCTGAGGCGTTCGAGCAGTCGCACTAAAATATAAAAAAAACACACGTTAATTTATAACGAAGCCCAAATTCCTTTTAATATTAGCGTTAAACGGTTGGCAAATTGCTATTTAGGATTTAATTAAAGAGGGGGAAAAAGCAGGACGTCGATTAGATTCAACTTCTCGGGGTAGTAAAATGCCTGAAAAATCATAGCTCGTAAAGGACGGCTATTGAAGGAAGCTGCTTCTGGTAAATTGGAGGCAAGTAGGAGAAAGGGTGCAAGCAGGAAGAGGCAGAAAAATGTCCTGAAGGCAAGGCGAAGGCAGCTAAAACTGCCTCGAAGGCAGATAGTAGGCCGGTGGAACTGCCTCTTGTGTTAAAACATATACATGTATGTAAGGAGGCAGGTATAACAAGCTACAAACTGCCCCAGATTCCGGTCAGGGGCAGGTAAATTGGGATTGGATTAGTGTTGTAAAAAGTAATGATTTTGAATTATTTTAAATAAAAGTAAAAGTAATTTGAAAAATTTTAATTTAAGTAAAGTTTGTGATTTTATAATTTAAGTAAAGTAAAAGTAAAAGTAAAGGTCAAAATTTTATTTAAGTAAAGTAAAAGTAAAAGTAAGACCTATTTTTTAAGTAAAAGTAAGAGTAAAAGTATAATAAAAGTAATTTTGAAACGGAGCAAAACATCGGTTTTTGAAGCTCCAGAGCTTTGTTCTAAAGTTTTTTGCTAATTTTATGTATAAATTATCAGTTTAATAAGTTTTTTGGTCAAAATAAATGGTTGTAGTGTGTTAGCGGCTTAAAAAATTTTCTTCTGCCACTCATTTGACAACAAACTCATAAGGAATCTACTCAATGAAATTACTTAAATTATACTTAAATTAATTTAAATATTTGCAGGAAAAAATCCGAGTAAAACTAAAAGTATTTGAAATTTCAAAAGTAGAGTAAGAGTAAAAGTAAAAGTAATTGAAATTTCAAAAGTAGAGTAAAAGTAAAAGTAATCCAAAATTCGTTACTTTTATTAGTTTAAGTAAAAGTAAAAATAACTTTTTACAACACTAGATTGGATGCGGGTAAAAAGCACGGTGAAGGCAGGCAAAGGCTGGTTTATACCTATGAAAAAACGCCATTTGGACAAAGTCCAAAGAACAATTTAAAAAAATCCAAAACGTCCTTTGAACTTTTTTCCTTTGGACGAAGTAGGAAATGAATGCTACTTGAAATTTGTTCTTTGGACAAATTCCAAAGGACAAAGTCTAAAGGGAAAAGTCCAAAGGACAAAAAGTATGATTACGTTGTCCTTTCGACAAAGCCCAAAGGGAAAAGTCCAGACGCTGTGTTTGTCTTTCGGACAAAGTTCAAAGGACAAAAGTCCTGTGGACTGACGTTTGTCATAAGTATGAATCAGCCTTAAGAAACAGCAAAATTTTTGATTTAGGAAGGCAAAAAACAGGTAAAAACTTTGCCTGGCCAGTCGAGGCACCCCGTCCTTATCGGGTTAAAATATGTTCCGAACTCGATGCTTTTTATAACACTCAATTTTTGATTGATTTACAACAGTGGCGTGCCCAGGATTTTATTTCGGGGGGGGGTCTGGGGGGGTAAATATTAACCCTGAAGGAGGGCCTGGGGGGCGGTAGCCCCCTAGATGTGGGGAGTGTGGGGGGGGGCGAAAGCCCCTCAGCGGGGTCAAGGGGCAGAGCCCCTTGTCAGGAGGTCCGGGGGGCAGAATGCCCCCCGGGGGAGAAAATTTTGAATTTAAAGCGCTAAAATACAATAGAAATTTTAATTCCAGATGATACTTATTACAAATTTTAAGGTTTTTTTATTTAAAATTACATTTAAAACATGTGTTTAAACGTTAATAAAAGGATAATAGGGGTTATAGTCGTTCTATTAAACATGTATGCCTTAACTACTGAACGGGATAATCAATTGGAAATCGAAAAACTTAGATAAATTGTCAATTTAAATTACCCGTGTAGCGGGAAAATTTTTGGTTTTTTGACTATTAATATGCTTTTGGAAGGCATCAGGAAAGTTTCTGTATTAATATTAAAGAAAAAAATTTTTCTCTCCCAAAATTTAAAAAACGTAAGGGTCCCTCCCCCCTTACAAAAAAATCCGGCTTCCCCGGATTTCGGGGGGGGGAGGGCGGCCGTCCCCCCCGCCCCTCCCCCTCCCTGGGCACGCCACTGATTTACAACAATATATTATCACGAAGAATCTGTTGACTTACTTCGAAACCAAACGTGAATCTTCTTTTGAAGTCGACTTGTCTATCATCATAGCTATAAATTGCGCAAATTTGAAAACCGTAAAGCTGAGCCAAAGGTAAAAGACTGAGATTCCTGTCCGTTAAAGTCTAAATTAATTATTATGTTAAATCTAAAATTGGTAATTTAAAAAAATCATTAAATTAATTGGTTTTTGTGTTCTGCGCATCGAATTTTTTAAAATTATTTTTTTACTAATAAGTGATAATGATTCTTATGATTGAAACATTAATAACTGATTTTCTCTTGGGCGAATTTTCAAAATGCTAGAATCTTGCAAAGAAAACAGAATATTCTTTTCGGAGATTGATCAAATAAGATTTTCACAGTAATAATTTCATAAAAAAAGGTTATAGATAGTTCAAACGGAAAGGTATTATTTTATAACAAAAATTTAGTTTGGAGGTAAAAATTGAGCAGGTTGCTATGAAGCGAATTTGTGTGCAGTACAATTAATATACTGTTTTTGCTTATGCGTTAGTTTTTTAAGTGAATTGTCTTTCATTACATAGCACGTTATTGAAAAAAAAAAATTATTATTTTTTTGCAAATTTAAAACATGATCGTCATCATCATCATTTTATTCTACCAAAGTTTATAAAAAAAACTACATAACGCATTCGCATTGTAAAATTATTCAATATATTTACGCGGATTTTGATATTATTGCTAAATTAATCAGAAGTTAAGTAAACTAAACTAAAATTAATCAGAAGCTAACTAAATTAATTAATCAAAAGCTTACTAAAATAATTAATTAGAAGTTAAATAAATTAATTAATCAGAAGTTGACTAAATTGATCAGAAATTAACTAAACTAAAGTTAAGTAAACTAAATTCTAAAAATAAATTGCTTACCCCGTTAATTTGCATATCAGCTGCGTCAGGAGATAATTTTAAATCTATAAACGGGAAGAAACCAGGTTTTCCTAAGAAACTATCTGCTGTTTCTTCAATCACTAAAAACGTAAAAATTTTAATTTGAACTAAAAGAGGGAACCACTTAAAAATTGTCCCATATTACAGGGGAACACAAAACTTTTAACTGACTCCACATTTATTTTTGACGTTCCACGGAAAGCAACTGTAAAATGTGTTCAAAAATGATTGAGATTGGCGAAAAAATTGAAGTTTATAACATTTTATATCTCAAAAACCCCGAAACGGATCAATATGGTGTGGATATAAGTGTGTAGAATAGACTTTTGGCTATTAATTAAAATTTAAAAAAACTGATGTTATCAAGGATGCCATGCCATTAATACGGCCGACACGGTAAAAAAAACCTGGGCCTCAAAAAAGCAAAACTCTTTTATTAGTAAAATATGCCGCTTGGTAAGAAATTCCACTTGGTATGGTTGAGAGAACAGGCTTGCTTGACTATTTCCTGAAAATTTAAACACAATTTAAAAAGCTAAATTATTTTAGCGATGATTTCAATGCGGCCGGTTTTCGTTTCGCGTTTATTTAAGAAAAAATTTTTTCACTGGTTTTACTTTTCTTCGAAAAATCTTGTAGAATTAATTGTTTAATCTAAATAAAGTAAAATTTAAATAACTTTATACATATTTGATTTAAATACAAGTTAATAAAGACTTAACCCCTCGGGCTTTTGTCAAACCCAACTAGTGGTTAGCGCTTTAAGCAAAAATCCATTTAAAACAAATATAAATAAAAGTATTAAAATATCAATTTATCACAATTAATAAAGGAATGGAATGAAATTTATCAAGAAAAATAAGAAAAAATAAAACATTATTAAAAGTATTAAAGAACTTACTATTATAGCACTTAGTTCACAGTTCACACCACTTTCGTGGACCGGCCTAGCATTATAAATCCTTCTAAGTGGTGTCAATATAGATTTATAACGATTGTTTTCAAACAATAAATCAAATCGTCGTTTTTACAACAAAACGAGCCACTGTCATTATAAAACACACGTGACTGTGACTTATTGTGTAGTTAATAGAGTCCTGTTGTAAATTTAAAATGGATGACAGCCACACATATTTTATACGAACAGTGGCTCATTTTGACGTAGTAAAGACGAAATCATCTTGGTTATTCAAATCAGCGTAACAACAACGACGAAAGTTTTGAAAAAATTTGCAACTGCAAAATTTAATTGTATATAGCTCTTTTGGGAAAGCGTACATAGACGATGGTAAAGACCCTGGTCGAAACCTTGCAAGGAGGTTCCTCAGTATTAAAGATCTCCACATGATTATGACGTTATAGAGTCAATTATATTCAGTCAATGAGCGGTTGGGAAGAATATTCATCTTTAATCAAACTGAAGATTTCCATTTTTAGCTCCTCCCCCTTTCATTCCACCGACACAAAACATATAACCGCAAATCACAAATATGTAAGAACCGTCATTATAGGGTCCTTAAAAATCTAACGGGTACCTATTCCATGACGAATGTGATAAAAAAGCGGGGTGCCGTATTTGGGTTCCTTCCAACTTAACTCGGCCACCACACCCTCCATTTGATTCCAGTGCTGTCCTTTTAAGTTAACATTGTCCCGTCTGTTCTTTAGACAGTAAGGCTTTTCTAAAAACAATATATTATTATAATTGTATATTGTGTAATTTAATTTACATAAAGCATGCGTTGTGCGCAACTGATTCCTATCTGTCCCTTACACAGTAAGACTTTTCTAAGAACAACATAAGAAATAATTTGTATACGGTGTCATTTAATTTGCTTGATACATGTGCTGTTCGCAACAGATTGCCGTCTGTTCCTTAAACAGTCAGGATTTCTAATATGAACATAATAAATAATTTCCATATGGTGTCATTTAATTTGCATGATACATAGGTATCACGCCGTTTATTGACCGCCTGTTTCTTTGACAGTAAGGTTTTTCAAAAAATAGCATAATAAATATTTGGTATACGGTTTGCATAAAGCATGGGTTGCGCGCAAATGATGTTCAATGAGGCTTTTAAAAAAATGATAATAAAAAATTTGATGCGGTGTCATTTCATTTGCGTGATGCATGTGTTGAGCGCAAATAAGTGGATGCTCAGTGATATATGTTCTTGTGTCGTTTTCCAACCAAAATTTATGTGAGTCAATAGTTGCGAGCATACTTTCCAAACCCGAATCTCACTTATTTTAAATTCAAGGGTTTGGTTTGTTTTAATTCATGACAGATATAAGATAAGTAGTGATAAGCTCATTATACTTATGATTCTCTTTTTTCGATTAAAACAAACTTTATTCCACAATAAAAGAAAATAATTTTTTTTTAAAATTAAATTTAGCAAAAAACTTTTAAAGAACTTCCAAAATCCAGGTTAAATTTTATTTAAAAAGTAAGATATATCGCCAAATTAGAAAATTGGCTTAAAGTTAAGATTAGACTTAAGTCTTTACTTAAGCTGAACAACCTCAAAAGTTGTAGTTGTTAAAATATGAACTTAAAACAAACTTATATGCTTTGAATTAAAAATGTGGATATAAAAATTGAAAACGGGAAAAAAGCTTGAAATAGCACATTTAAGAAATGAAGCTCCGGAGCTCCCTCAGATTTAAATTCTAGGAGCTCTGCAGCGTGATATTGGAGATTAGTAACGTTTACTTCTGTTACTGAAAGCGACCCGTCTTGGTGGCGCCCTGGAGATCCAGTACGAATTTGAATTGAATTGAATTTGAATTATATTTTGTTAAAATAACAGGAAACATACATAAGCTAGTTAAAACTGCACTTGAAATTGTATGTACCATTTACATAATTAAAACCAAAAAAAAATAAAAATGAACGAATGTACGAATTATTTCTCTTGTTCTATTAATTCGGAGCTTCCTCGGTTTTAATTTTTAAGAGCCCCGGAGCGTTATATTGAATAGTAAGAACATAACTGGACGCTTATTTCTATTACTGCAAGTGAATCTGTCTATATTGGAACATTAAAGATCCCTTACGAATTGCCTCTCTTTTACGATTAAATGATAAAGTCCGTAGCTCTTTTGGTTTTAATTTTTAAAAGCTTTGGAGCGGGATATTAAATGGCAAGAATATCACTAACGCTTACTTCTATTACTGCAAGTAAATTCGTCTACATTGGCACATTGGAGATCTAGGAGAAATTGCTTCTCTTCCATGGTTTAAAAGATAAAGCTTCATAGCTCCTTCGATTTTAAATTGTAGGAGCTCCGGAGTGTGTAATTGAAATTTACTAACGCTTACTTCTATTACTACAAGTAAATCTGTCTGCGTTGAGGCACTGAAAATCCAGTGCGAACTGTATCTAATTTACGATTTAAGAGGTGAAGCTCCGGAGCTCGGAATTCCTTCCGTTTTAAATCCTAGGAGCTCCGGAGCCGGATTTTTAAGCGTATTAACGCTTACTTCTGTTACTGCAAATGAATCCGTCTACATTGGCACATTGGAGATCCAGCAGGAATTGCTTCTCCTCAACGCTTCTCTCCCCGCATGCGCTCCTCCCTTGGGCGATCACGACGAAGCGGCACTTCTTCTCGATCATGGACGCCGGAAGCCGGACAACTACCCTTCCGCCCTCAGGATGAATTTCCTAAAAAAATAACTATAATAAAATAAATTATTTAAGTAAAAATGTGTAAAAACTCTGAACAAAAAGTTTAATAACCAATGCTGATAACGTAATAAATAAACGTCGCGGCACAATATTTGTCATGCGCTCCTTTTGGGTGCTTTTTTTCGCTTTAGCGACGGGTGCTTTTTTTCGCCTTTGCCACGGGTTGTTTTTTCCGTAAATTCTCAAAGCGGAGCTCTGGAACGGAGATCCGTCGCTCGGAGCTGCGTAAACATCACTAATATACACGTTTGGGTTTTGCGGCTTAAACCAGAGTATGTTGACTTTACAGCAAAAATTTTGAAATTTTTCAAGAACAAGCCACTTAATAAAAAGATATCATTAAGTCATAAGTTTAGATTCATTTTAGAATTGTTATATGTGGTTTTAAAAAAACAATGTTTTTTTTTATTATTTCAATTGTTCCTGAGGTTTTATTCTGAAATATTTTTATTTAACACTGTGTTCTTGATTGAAGCTTAATATTTTTATTGATTTACCGCTATTGGTTGTGTGAGAAAGCTTTCCCGGTCCAAGCAATGTGTCGGGTGGAGGTGAATGTAGTATCCGCCCACATCCTCCGCTCTGAACCCTAAAATTTTAATTTAATAAATTTTTAAAATTGAAAGTTTATTTATTTCGCTTGGGTAGTGCATTTAATTTCGGCACTTTTTCGTTTTTCCAATGTAAGTTTTCACTGTATGACCCGATTTTTATGTTTGACAGCTCATTTTAAAGCTTTTACGATACTGCGTTGCTTCATAAAAGTTTCCTTGTACGAAAGTTGTTTTTTTACTTAATTAAATCAGTTTTTTAAAAAATGGAAAATTGCCGAAATTAAATGTATGCATTTAATTTCGGCACTTTACAAACAATCGATTGTTTCTCAGTCAAAAAATCATCGTTTTCAAAAATTTAAAAGCCTATCATTATCTCCAGACAGTTTTCTTTAATTTAAGCTTCTACTTGTTGTTCAACGTGTAACTGGCAAAAAGTTACAGCTAAAATGCCAAATGGTGTCAAAATGAGCAAAATTTGGGAAAAAAGTGCATTTAATTTCGGCACTTTTTAAAAGGACCCCCTTAATCGAGTTTAAGTGCAGTTCTATGACCCCTACACATTTCAACGTTGTTTTTTAACTATTTACAACTACAATTTAACACCCGACCACTTAATTCAACCCGTTTTACCTACAGCAATATTTGTGCCGAAATTACACTATTTTATTTTATAACGATTGCTCACCACAGACGCAATGTAAAACCACGGGAACTAAAAATTCGGAAAATAGAATAGATTTTACCAGGACAGTTTAATTTTTAAACCAATTTATTGCGTAATCATGAAATGCCCATGTTCTAAGAACAAGTAACAATTTTATTTTTTGTAAATCACACAATTTCACATAAAAATATCATAATATAACAAATAAAAAGCTCATGACAGTCATCTACATATAATTAGCTCTCATTTGAGCTATCATACGTCGTATTCCGTCCAGGATCACCAAAAATATAGTCCAAAATCAAAAATGCCCAATTGGGAAAAATGCCGAAATTAAATGCACTACCCTACGCGATATAATAGCATATTCACGCGCTATTGTAAGGCCAATAAAAAAAGACAAACATGAAAAAATGAAATCGTCGTTACTCTGACACTAAAAATCACAATCAGTACAAAATCAACGTGACTCTGACTCATTTTGTTTAGATTATTTGTGGTTTAAGATATAAAAAGAGTCACAGTTATGGACATTTTATGACGCTTCTGACTCATTTTGTTAGAGTAAAAATGAAATAGATTACCATAAGGATGCTTCCAGAAGAACTCTGCCACCGCCTGTTCGGCTGACTTATCGAAAAACAGTTTTTCCTGTTCCAGAGCCTCCAGGGCGAAAGGGGGCGGTCGGGAACGTAATTTGTGGACGGGATACAGGAACAAGGTGGAGGTTCCGTTTCGTAGAGCCAGGGAGCTGATTCGAAATTCGTAGAATTCGCAAATGTCTAACACGGAAAACAAAAAATTCACAGTGCTGGTGGCGCCCTGAAATTTAAAAAGGTGCAAATTAAAAAAAAAAAACAAAACGATTTTCAGGAAAATTCAGTAATGTAATGCGGTGGCTCAGTGGGTAGCGCACCGGCTTATAGTGCAGAGCTGAGTTTGCTACGGAATGAATCTGGATGTATTATATATTATATATATTAATCTAGATGTATTAAATATTATATGTATTATATATATATATATATGTACCAGATGTATTATATATTATTATATATATAATTATACACGACTGACCGCGAAAATCACAATGCAAACACGAGCGGACCGATTAAAATTGTGTGGTTATGACATTTTTTTTTTCAAAAAAAAAAATAATAAATAAGAACGCAGGATTTATTTTTATTTCCATATTTTTACAAAATATACAAAAATTGACCAAATTTAACCTTTAAAAACATTTGCATTCGGGTTCCAAATGTAGTAATTTGCTAAATAAAATTATTAAAATATGGGTTTTGAACGTTATTATTAAACCGATTTCGTTAAAAATTTTAAATGGTTTTATTGTTAAATATAACCGATTAAATAGTAAAATTATGTAGGTCAGCCAGATTTTATTTGCCTATAGATGTATAGATTTTGGTTTTAATTGCATAAAATTAATATTTGTAAAAAAATTTAAAATCAAGTTTAAAATAAAAATACACCACCACTATGAAGGCAGTCATTTTTAAATTATGTTAAATAGAAGAAGATGATGAAAGTTCACCTCTTTTTTATAACTAACTCAGATGCAACTAAACTCATTAATGGCGTAACGTAGAGATTAGTTATAAATACGGAATATACTGAGCGTTTAACTTTTTTGGAACTTGACAGTCTTGAAAGCAGAAGAATCAGAAACGATTTAGTTTTTTGTTACAAGGTACTTAATAATAAACTGGATATTGACAAAAACGAATATTTTAAACTAATTAAAAACTGCAAAACACGTTCTAATGGGTTAAAGCTTGAAACGGAAAACCCAAGAATTGATGCTAGAAAATATTTTTTTACTGTCAGGGTGTGCAAAATTTGGAACTCGTTATCAAAAGATATTATTAACTCTCCTTCAATTAAAACATTTATAAAAAAACTTCCAAATTTATTTAAATTAACATAGGTACGTTTTTCTAATAATAAAAAATTAACCCGTACAATATGTTTTTTTTAAGTTGTGACTTTTTATATCTCAATTTTATGTTTGTTGTATACGACTATTTTTTTCTTTACTTATTTGTACATTAGTGTCTTTGTATATTGTATTAATATATTTTGGACCTGTACAATAAAATTTCTTATCTTAAATCTTTCAATTTTAAATGTACTCAAAATAATTGTTCAATCCATAGATAAAGAAGCATATTGCATACAACCTTAAAAGAACAAAAATAAAAGTTAAACATACCGCGAAAATCCAAGAATCGCTGCTATTTTGCACTCGAAATTCAACAAAATACGCAAAAGTGTGAGCAACTGAGGGAAGAGTTAGTTCGATTTGATGAGCATCAAGGTAAAATCCTTTTACTGGAGAATTTTCCTCTAGAGTTACTAAAAATTCAAAATCTGATTTTCAACAAGAATAACCTTTTCTACTATATATATGTAACTTGATTTTTTTAAAATTCTATTATAATAATATAAATAAATCGTTACCTTGGGAAAAATTTAAAAAAAAAACATGATTTCCTATTTACGCTATAGCAAACCTAAACCCGGAAAATATTGATCAATCAGCGGTGATGAAATGACGTGGCTGCAACCAATCAGCGCAGAGCGGTGCGCAAAGATGCTCCCCATGGATTACATGTCGAAAAACCGTTATTGTGTATTTTACAAAAAAATAGGCGGAGATTTAAGAATAATAATTTAAAAACGTTTTTATGAAACAGGCCCCAGACTGAGCTATGCAATATTTAATTAAATATTTATTAAAAAACCATAAAGATTCGATTCAAAACTGTTTAATATTGAAGATTAATTAAAAAAATTATCATTAAGTTTTACAAAATTCTAAATTTGTAACTGCTAAATTTGATTTCAGGTGGAAATTAAGGGCGTAATGGCTCTTCCTTAAGAGGAATGAACGCGTAAGTGAGAATAAATAAATATTAATAATAATTATATTAAATATATAGTAAATATATAGTAAATTATACTGTTTAATTGAGCACCGGCATCACAATAATTGGCTGCGTAGCTGGAATTTTCACAGTTACATGTCATTTCCGATCCCATGTCCTATAAAAATGAAAAATTCAAACAGGAATAAACAAAATTAAATAAAACATCAACGCATTTATTTGTTTATTTCATTTATTTCGCCAAAAAAAACAGAAACAAATATGATGCTCTGTTAAAATTTATGATGATATTTTTATCCCATGGTTAAGAATCACACCTTAGAAAGCTGACCATTATTGATTGATTGATTGATTGGTAGGAACAGAAGACAATAAAACTAGCCTTAGAGTCAAGTAGAAAGTGACACCATTATTAGTCCAAAACATATAAAAATATTTTTCTTATTTAAATTGAAATCTAAAAATATTTTTATTAAAGCGGTAAAAATCAGGTTTTTACCACTACTATTTTCTTGAAAAAAAAACGTTACTTATTTCACATTGATCGGAAGCGTTTAAAACCTGAAATACCATCTAGTATAGGTAGACTTTTTTTTTAAAAAAATATCAGTAAAAACAATTAATATATTTGAAAAAGATCAACTAAATAGCTGTCATAATTGACGTTTACACTTTTAAAAAATCGTATTGTGTACTCCGTTTTCGAGGCGGATATTTTACCCTTTTTGCACCAATCCTGTGGCGGTACGAAACAACCAAAGTTTAAAAAAATATATCTGGGTTTATGTGTTTTTTTTATAAATACATTTTATTAGTGTGTACGATAGAAACATTTGTTAATCAATTTATTTTCTATTTTGTTTATTTTTATTGATTTTGTGAATTGTGTAAAAAAAGGCGAAACAAGGTTAATAGAATAAAACAAGAAAAATAGTGCTTTAACATTTATACCGGATTTTTGTGATATAGAAAAAAATGTCCAACTGGATTAGTCAAATGAAATGGAACTTAAAAAATGTCATTCTTTTAGGTTATTCTAGATGTTTGTCTAATAATATTGTCGGGATAAATTACCCCTTTTTTCTTTCAGAACATGGAACATTTTTCAAGGCTATTTTTTTAAAGCATATTCCTATATTGTATAGTTTGGACGAAGGAAAGTTAATGCTTGTATGGTGCCGTATTCAAGTTTTCACTCACCTTTAACATTTCAATTGAGCAACTTTGGAAGCATCGAATGGCGCACTCTGCCCCGGGGGAAAAAGTCGCCCCCGCTTCCGCTCCCGGGGCAAAATTTGCCCCCGCCTCCGCTTTTGCGGCAGCAGGAATTAAAATAAAAATCAACAGTCTCAGCATTTTCTTTTTCTCTCCATTTCAACCGGGATTATTTTTCCTCATTTCATCAATCGAAAGCCGACAGTTACTGAGGCTAAGCTTCTCAAGAATCGGTTCTTCTTCTTCATCTAATTAATTTCATTATTTTAGTTTAATCAAAATAGCGACTGAATCAAACAAGCTCCAAATCTAAAATTAGTATTAATAAAACTAAATCAAATAAACTAAGTTAAATTAACTAAATTGACTAAATTAATCAAGTTAAATTAAATTAATAAATTCGTTAAAGTAGGATTTTAATTAAGTTAAATCAATGTCAAACACGTTCGCGCAGGAAAATCTTAATAACATGCATTGGGTCGTTATGCATTGAGTACTCCTTGACTTTCCTGACAACTACCTTCGCGGTTAAGAGTTATTCGTAACAAAAAAGGACCTGGCAAGACCATTCTTCACGAATAGGTTAATAAAGCCCTTTAGTGTCTTAAATGATTTATTCGATAACAATATAGCAAACAACTTAAACTAGTAAAGACATTTTAGATTGTTTGGTTGTTTTTAGATCGCTAAGCACGCACTACGATTCCGATCAGGTTTTAACATATATATTGGCTTATTAAGGACATTAAATTGGCAAATATAATCTGGAAAATTACTTTATAAAAAGTGATAAAAACTTTAGAAAAAAGTGATAAAAATGTTTGTAAAATCTTTTTAAAAATCTTTTTTTTTTCTAAATGCTGCAATATTTAGAAAATAGTACAGTTAACGGCAATTTCACCAATGAAAGTTAAAAAAAAAATTAAACTGCGTATTTTAAAATTTCGAAAGCATATAACCCGGAAGAAACGGCTGTTGAAGCTGCCTCCGGAAAACTGAAGGCAGGGTGGAGGCAGCTAGAAGGCAGGGTGGTGGCAGGTAGGAGGCAAGTAAAAATGTTTCCAAGGCAGGTGGGAGACAGGTGGTTCCGCCTCCTATATTAAAGCATACACAGTTCAGGAAGCAAGTAAAAAACAGCTAAAACTGCCTCGGAAGCAGGTAGGAGGTAGATAGGAGGCAGGGAGGAAGCAGATAAAACTGCTTCGTAAGCAGGTAGGATGCTGCCTTCTATGGCGAAGAATTATGCAGGTTAAGAGGCAGGTAGGAGACAGATTGAAGGCAGACATTTTTAGAATAAAGGCACGTCAAAGGCAGGTCGCAGGCAGGTCGGAGGCAGGTCGGATGCAGGTCGGAGGCAGGTCGAAAGCAAATCGGAGGCAGGTCGGAGGCAGGTCGGAGGCAGGTCGAAGGCAGGTCGAAGGCAGGTCGGAGGCAGGTCAGAGGCAGGTCGGAGGCAGGTCGGAGGCAGGTCGGAGGCAGGTAGGAGGCAGCAAAATTTGCGATGGAGTCAAGTAAAAGGCAGTGGAAAACCTACTTTCCCAATTAAGGCACCCCGTCCTTACTGGATTAATTGGAGTCGTTGAAATTCAAAAAAACACAATGCTACTTGCATTTTTTTAAAAATGTAAAACATACATTTTTTTAGTTTCTCGGCAAATAACTCACGTGTTGTTTGTTAAAAGCCAAAATAAAAAGTTGAGGATTTTAAAATTTTATCAATAATAATATAAGATTTAAAATGCGTTTACCACGTTCGTAACATTAATTTTAGTGGACTAAAATTTTTGACTCTAAGAGAAATTTTTAGGCCCTGGGTGGGATGGGCAATCTTGTTAAATATATGCTCGTAAAGCCGAGACCCAGCATAATAAATTTGCGGTTTTAAAACAGAAGATTGAAAAGAACCTTTTTAAATATTATTTTTTAATATAGTTATTTTACAAACTTACAAAGAAAAAATGTTTTGAAAAATCAAAAATTTTTTTCACGATAAATCAGTTGTATTCATTGCAGCAAGAGGTTGTTTTTTGCTATTTAAACATGTGTAAAAAAATTTTAAACTGATTTTCGTTGAAAGTAAAACAGTATAATTTTTTTATGATCAGTCAATAATTGTAAAAAATAAAAGATCTTTTTAAGTATTTCCGCGTTAGTTGCGTAATTTAGATGAAAAATAACGCCCTCAGGCGTTTGCATTGTTTTAAAAAAATTGAATAAACAATATTTACAAAGAAACCAACTAGTTTTAAGTATTAAAGCAAGAAGTTTATGAAACAAAGTTTGCGCTAAAAGTAAACGTGAATTCAATAATTAGAAATCAGAACTTTTTTACGTAAATCGATAAACGAATAAAAAAAATCACAGAAACAAAAAAAATAAAATTTGAAATTTAAGGATTAAACAAAAACAAAAGAAAAAAGTTTATCCCGAAAATAATAATTTGGAGTTGTTCAGGCCGAAGAATTTGGAGTCAAAACTTAAAACCGAAAATGTGGGATTTGATAGTGATGGGCAGTTCCGGTTCCGGGTTCCTGATGTTCCGGGCGAAATTTGGAATTCCGGTTCCAGTTCCTGTTCCGGATTTTTGGAAAATCTCAGTCCTTCCTTTTCCCCCCCCGGCCCCCTACCCAGTTCCTCCCATCACGATCAATTTTAGACCTTTCTGAAACTAGGAACGTGAAGTCGAAAGTTTGAAAGCGCTAGAGCGATATACTTATACCTAAGGCTGTCCATGACCTTCGTCCCAAAATTTTCCGACGGCTTAAAATTCCTTATGAAAAATATTTAGCAATAGTTGGATCTACTTTTTACGATTTGTATTTCAGTTACACAGAATATTTTTGAAACAGCAACCTAATTTCCACTTGGTTAAAAGAGCTTTCAGTTAGACTGGTTTTTTACCAAACAGTAAAAGAAATACAGCCATGTTGTCCAGGCTTAGAGGTTTACATATCGCTATAAAATTGTAATCTTAATAAAAAAGCAAAACTGCCTTTTTCACGAACGTTATTTATTAAAAAACCGCATACTTAAACGTGATTCAGGAAACCTTCATAGCAAAATATTTTATCAATTTTTTAAGCAAGAGAAACGACGTCTTAGACTAAATTATTCATCCATTTATTTATTCAAGAAAACTGATTTACTTCCTAATACTTTAACTCCGTGTTTAGACTTTGACGCACGTCTTTCGGTACCGGACGCCTATTATTTCTGCGTTTACGCCACGGCAAAAGTCAGAAGGGGTTAATATTTAATATTTTTGGAAAAAATCCTGGCAAATATAACACCTAAAAATAACATTTTTACTTACTATACTTCCATAAAAAAACCTTTTTTATATTTCAGTTATTCTGAAGTATATAGAAACCCGAACACATATTTTTGCAAGACCATTTGACGCGAATATTTTCAAAACGCTGTTAGAAAACATTTCAGAAAAGGAATTTATCGATCTTCCGAAAGTTTTGCTGAGTGTGCGACGCACGTTGAGTCCATTTCCCACCCGATATACCAATAAATTCCTAACGAAACACGAAAACTCCGAAGTTAGTCATACTACTCGAAAAAAAGAATGATTCAGAGTTATTATCAAAATTTATAAACCGGTGTTCGTTAATACTTTAAGAAATAGCGTTGTCGTTACACATAACCGACCACAGTCGTATTTTTACGAACGTCCTTGTGACGTTTATGAAAACTAAGGAAAATCACTTTTTACTGGAAAGAAAAGTCACAGGACGGAAAATTCTTTAAAAAATGTGACTGTTTTTGCCATAGTTGAGGTTGCAAGTTTACAACCTCCGCGACTCCACGTTTTCGCGACGTTTTTCACAACAAACATCACGTGAAATTTTTCCGCCATTTTTTCTTTTTGCACATTCTTTTTTGCCAGTTTTTTTCTCACTTAGGAATGATATTTTATTTTAGGCATCAAGAACTAATATTTAAAATTGTTTCAATATGTTTTACAAATACAATTTCCAAACGAAGTGGGAACGGAAATCACTTTTCGGATAATTCGTTCAAAAGCACGGGCGACTTTAGAAATGTCGTATTGTATCAGTCATTTAGCCCAAGGTGTAATAATCTTTTTTTACCATTTTTTTTCATTTAGAAATGATAAATATTTTTAAAGATTCGGCTGGCGTCGAAAATTAATATTTTAAAATGCTTTAGCATGTTTTGAAAAAAAATTTATACAAATTTAGAACAAAAAACTTCTCAAACCGTGTCCTCAAAAGCACGGAAGACTTAGAAAGTCCGTGTCGTATCATTTATTTGGCGACTTTTGGAAAATAACATATTTTCCATATGAATATTACAACAAAAGATAATAGTGGATATTCAAAAAAAACTTTATGAACAATAGAGAGAAAATTGTCTAAAAATTCATAAAAAAATACGCAATATAACCTCGTAGGTCTGTTCGAAAGTTGAGTAAATCTAACGAGTTAAAGAGTGCAAAAAGGCGGGGCGGAACAATGCACGTGAACTACTCACCGTCCATAATTGACATAAATTGTGCGTTTCCTACCACAGTGAAACGATTGTTCTCTATGAAAGCGGCAATTGCGATTTACACGCTGGTCGCAAACATCTCATCGACCAAAGTCACATAAGGAATAATTTGCATAAGCATAGTTGGCACGCAGCTGATTGGTCGTTCTGTGTAATGTTTATTTCAGTATTAAATAATTTGCATAAGCATGGTTGGCACGCAGCTGATTGGTCGTTCTGTGTCATGTTTATTTCAGTATTAAATAATTTGCATAAGCATGGTTGACACGCAGCTGATTGGTCGTTCTGTGTCATGTTTATTTCAGTATTAAATAATTTGTATAAGCATGGTTGGCACGCAGCTGATTGGTCGTTCTGTGTGATGTTTATTTCAGCATTAAATAATTTGCATAAGCATGGTTGGCACGCAGCTGATTGGTCGTTCTGTGTTTTTTGAGGAACTTCGGGAGGCTGGGTTAATTGAGGGCTGGTTTTAAGTTTTTAAAACTTGATTTTCGGTTAAAGTTTAGCGAAAAGCGGGTAACTTTGTTCTAACACTGATTTGATTTGATTGATAACATATTTAATCAATAAATAAATAAATATTTTTTTCCTACGGACAGGCTCAAAAACTGCGGAAATGAAACCGAATGGACTACAAGAAACATGGACTGAGAGGATTTTTAAAACTTCCCTAATTTCGAAGTTTTAATTAAATCTTTAAAATAAATCTTTAAAATTTACATTTTAAAATGTTTTGTGTCAAGAAAACTTCATCTAATGTTAAAATGTTAAAATTATTTTGTTTAAAAATGCGGTTCAAAAAGTCTAGAGTACTCGTTTACAGAATAGATCTATGGAGTCTGAAGCTTTCGAGGTAGCTTCAGAAGGGTTCCCAAAAATTTTGTCTTTTACATTACGTCTTTCAACATCTCGTCTTCTACAACTTCTCTTCGGGAAGCTCATCTTTTAAACATCTCGTCTTCGGAAAATTTGTCTTTTGAATGCGATTTTGTAAACATACTTTCTAAAGACGTGGATCAAAAACATTTTTCCCTAAGTCTAAGCAAAACCTAAAAATCAAGCTAAATTTAACCATGATAAACTTTTATTGATTTGTTTCGAAAACTGCGCACCTAAGCCTAAGCGACACCTACTTAACTAAAATTTTATTGTAGTAAATTTGTATTTTAATATTGTAGTAAAGTTTTATTTAAACTGGTTTCTTATTATTTTTTCCGTTTGATAACTAAAACAATAGATATTTTTCGTTTATTTTTGAATTTTTGCATAAGTCGAATTTCCGCATAAGTCCACTGCAACAAATCATTTAAATTTAAAACTGATATATTAAATAAATTAAAACAATTGTTTTAAAGTTTTTTCTTTGCATTTGGCATTTAGGGTAACTGACTTAATTTCGGCCACCTTTTTTTATTTTTTTGGATAAGTTTTTCCTGACACTTCTAATCAAGCCAGGATTTGGTCTAAAAATCAAACGACAGCTATTTTTGTTATTTCAGTGCAAAATTTAAAAATTTCTGTTACACTTAAAAATTAGTTGTTTTTATAGTGGCCGAAATTAAGGCGTGTGCCATTAACTTCGGCCACCTACAAAAAACTGGCTATAACTATTGCTAAAACGAACGATACATATTTTAAAAACTTTATTTATTCTTAGCTATTGTTTTTGGTACATATAACTTAATTTTTTCCGGTTTGCAAACTTTTATAGCTATTAGCAAGACTTTAAATAATTATGTAAAAACCTAAGTTTTAATAACACGTGTTTTTTGTTGAATTTTTCTGGTGTAAAAAAAATATTTCAACATCAAATGGCTTTTGTTACAGCCAGTCAACTTTAAAGAAAGCCTGGTAAAAATTTAATTTCACTCTATTAAGTTTTTTTATATTTTTAACCTAAAAATTACAAAAGCACAAAATCCGCCTTAATTTCGGCCACCTTTTAGATTTTAAAAAAACAAAAACAAAAGCCTAAAACACAAAAAAAACGACTACATAAACCAAAATTATCAACTTTAAGAATACACAAGACGTTAAAAAAGTTAAGGAGTGGCATATTTCCACACCAACCCTTGCCTATTTTTGATGTTTCCTATCTGAATGTATTCCTCCGCCAAGAAAATAACCTTTTTAACTTCTATCCAAGTTTTTTTACTGCATTTCAAAAATCTTTGAGAAATTCATCTACCGGTTTCTTGATAGATCAAACCTAGTACATTGAAAGTTGGACTACTCCAGCCCGCACAGATGTTTACTACGTAATTCTTAAGAATGCATCCCTACGCCAAAGGAAATAACCTGACATTTTTACCGTGTTTTAATTTACTTTCACAGTTTTTAAAATATTGGTACACTATATCGTGGTAACTGGTGGGTTGGGTACTTGGTTGGGGGAAACTTCATTGACATTGATTTTTACTATATTTAGTATATGACTGCATCCCTCCGCCAAGAAAATAACCTAACTTTTTTATTGTGTGTCAATATTATTTCTAGGAAATTCCTTCCGGTATGTTTATAATTTAATACAACATGGTAAATTATGTGTTATGTAACCTCACCCGTACATATGATGGTGCAAATCGTGTTAAACAGGTTCTTTCACGTAAATTTTAAGGTGGCCGAAATTAAGGGAATCCTAAAATGCGCAGTTAGTTAAACGCATTGCAAAGTGATTTTAAAGAAAATATCAAAACATGAAAATTTACAGTTTTGAGCTTTAAATAGAAGTTATTTTAAAGTTATAAAGTGCTTCGTTCTAAATTTGATGCAGTTTAAAAACAAAGCAAAAATCCAGAAAATCACAAAAATCACTTTTTGTATGAAAATGTTAATAATGCAGAATAACACAAATAAAAAACTTTTGCAAAAACACTTTATTCAACATTCATTCAGTTACTTTTGTGCTAGTTCTTTTGTGTTTTAGAAATAAGCCGATTTTCTAACACCCTAAATTGGTGGCCGAAATTAAGGCGTGGCCGAAATTAGGTCAGTTACCCTAATTGATACAAAACACAAATCATAATTTTTTTCAAATATTTATATAATTTTTGTAAATAAAAAATTTTTCAAATATTTATATAATTTTTGTAAATAAATCCACTGAAACATTTTTTTAAAACCCCTATAAATATAAAATTAATTTAAAAAACTCACCAAAAATTTAGTGCTTTTATAACCACAAAACGTTTTTTAAAATTGTCACACAAATGGGTAAACTAAACTTGAAATATGAATAAATAATAATGAATAACATAAATAGAAACAAACAAATGAAAATTCTGCTTGTTCTGTTCAACGGAGCTCCAACGGAGCTCATCGGAGTTCCGGAGCGGATATCCATTTTATGAGTTCTAGAGCAACCCCCCGAAGCTATGGAGTACCGCAGCTTTGGAGCTCCGCCCTACTAACTTCATGAATCATTCAAAAAGTGACACCATAGATTATTTTGTCAAAACCTTTTTGTAAATTAATTTTTTTTTAAAAACTTATTTAAAACGCTAGAAATAGTTTTAAAAATGCAGATAAAGTAACATAAAATGTATTTCAAATTTAAATAAGCCTAAAATCGCTCATTTAAGGATCAGAGCTCCGCACTCCCTCCGCTTTAAATGGCCGGAGCTCCGGAGCATGATATTGGAGGGTAGGAACTTCACTAATTTATAGACAAGAAGCAGAAAGCAAGTTAAAACTGCGATAAAGTGGTATGCATTTTAAGTTTAAATAATAAAATAGTTTATACAAATTAATCCTTGCTGTACTACGAAAAAAATTTAAATCTGTGCATATGTCGCGACGCGAACAAACAGGTAGTTTTGTTTAAAGCACATATTAATGGGTAAACCTATATTGGAGTATAGCTAAGAACAAGAATCCTGCGTTCTTTCAAAGACTTTAGCGTTATGTATAAATCTAACCTTGGGCAATATTATGTTAAAACGTTTTTCCAGTTCCCATAACTTTTGTACAGAATAAGCTTATGTCATTTTATGTATGCATATTATATAGAAGGTGATATAGCATATATTTTGGTTTAAAATATTTAGGTTGGAAATTGCTATTCACAAAGAAAACCCTGGAGTATCGCTACCTTACTGGGATTCTACGCTGGACTTTTCCCTTCCGAACCCAACCCACAGCATACTTTGGCACCCTCGTTTTTTCGGTGAAGTCTAAACAGATATATCATAAAGTTCTATTTAAATATTCAATAAACTGTTGTTCTTTGAGGAGTTTTTATTGCAAAAATTGGTTTTAGAATTCTTGGTGATTTCTTGGGACTTTATCGAAAGGTCAAATGTACTGGTGTGCATTACGGGGAAATTTCACTTTAGCCCCGCCTTAGCTTTAGTACAAAAAGTCCCAAAATCGTTTAGCCTTAGCTTTAGTACTAAGCCCAAAAAAGGCTTAGTACTTAGTCTTAGCCTTAGTTTTTGCCAAACTGAAAAATCAGACATGTTCGTAAATTTTAAAAATTATCCCTTTTTTAGGGTAATTCTAAGCATTGCATTGTTAAGTTTACAGTAAAAACTCAACATTAAAGACGTTTGTTGACGTTTATTGCATTGGATTTTGGTTGTTTTTTTAAACACTTTTGTTAAGGTTTACCGTTTTCAAATTTTCCTTGTACAGTATATTGCAGTTTTAACCTTAAATGTAAATATTCATCAAAATTGGTTAACTATTAAGAATATTTTTTTTGGAATGAATATCTAAAGCAACAAAACATTTAACCAGCATTTTGTATTAAAAAAAAACACCACACTTATTGCATATTAAACTTCACAAAATGCCAATATGAAAGAGTAAAAATGAGATTATTTTTATATTAAGCACTTAAAAACTGAAAAAAAAAACTTAAAAAAAAAACAAAAAAAATCAGTCATTTCTAATGCTTAAACAAAAATAAGAAAAACAAAAACGTAAAACCTCATACTCATAGCACATTGAAATCAAAAGTCGTTTTAATCATTTTAATTAGCATTTTTGTTAAAATAACCCACTTATGTTATTTTAAAGTAAAAATAGCATATTTAACCCAAAGTGAGTACAGTTTTGGTAACTAAGGGGAGGAGGGGGGCGGGAGGGGAGGGTGGGGGTTGGGGTGATTGGTTACCCGGGTTTAATTCTGGGAGGGAGGTCCCAGGGAGTCCTTCCGTGCTCACTGGCTTTTTAGGGGGTAGACTTGGAATGGAAAAACTTGATATCTAGAAGAAGGTCAAGGTGGGTTTGGTTTCCAAAACAAAATACTTTTCATATGTCAGATTTTATATTCTGAAGGGCAGTCAGGTTAAAGAAATTTGAAATTTTTAGAGGAAAACTTGATTTTAGTCAAGAAGAAGGGTCCAAAACTTTAAGGTTAAGGGGGGAGGGTGGATCCCAGCCTACCTTCCTACCCTAGCGTCCCCCTTTTACTAATGTAAATTTTATTAAATTAACATGTTTTTGGTTTGGTGAGAATATTTAAGATTTTTTAGTGATTTGTCATTTTCTTCGGAAAAGCTAACGTTTTGCCGGGCCCATACCTTCTGCCGAGCCTTTGCCAGCTAATTTCAGTTTAGCCGCGCCTTAGCTTTAGTACTAAGCTCAAAAAACCCTTTAGTACTAAAGCTAAGGCTAAAGTACTAAAGCACTTTAGCCTTAGCTTTAGTACTAATGATACCCGTAGTTCAATGATTCAAAATAAGAATTTTAAACATTAATAATATTCTCAAAATCAAAAAATCGTTGAACTATAAGTAAGTTAGTGTATTTGGCACTCACTACTGAATATTTTATACGGCGATGTGACCTTTAAAAAACCACATATCACCGTATATAGTTATTCATTATTTTGCTGACTACGGGCAATACTTACCACCAAGTTTATGCTATTGAAAAGTTTAGTTGAAAACAACGAAATGTTTATTGTAAAAATTTTGAAAAAATTAGCCACTGTGCAGCTTATTTATTACTTTAAATAACGTGACTACTGTTTGTTTACACTGAAATTTGTCCTTTTGGCAACGGAGATGGTCGAGTGGTCACAGGGCCTTTTGCCAGAATGAGTTTTCAGGTAATAACACGTGTAATGTTGTGTAAAAACTCCCGTTGTGTTAATGTTTTAGAAATATGACGCCTTAAATACGAGAGTTTTAATATAAGACTGTCGAGCGATGGGATAACGCCGCACGTCAGTCAATGAAGTACTGAGGCTGGAAATTACAGCATCAAGTCCTATATCGCCATTTTTCAACCAAAAAGCTTGAAAATAGCAAATTGTTGTACACTACTGTATTTTTTCAAAAACTCAATTTATTCAACTTTTATTACTGGGCGTGACAGTGGTCTAAATATTAAACGAACGCCATAGTGGATTTACAAAAATAGTTTATTTGTCTATCATTACCTCATCATATCTCGTTCAATTGAAGTGTTTTTAATATATTGTTTTAAAATCATAGACTTGTCGAAATGGAATAATTTCATAAAATTACAATCCATATGAGGTACAAACATGAAAATGCTCAACTTTAAAAAATACAAAAATATCAATTCGTACTTGGAAAACAGTCTCATTATCTGTCACTAAAAATATATTGTGTGATAAAGTTTCTAAAACCTCTATGTTTTTGTTGAATTTTTATTATCTGCCATATATCATCCCATCGTAAGGGATAATTTTTTTAAACCGAAAGAAAATCAAAGTGATATTTATACTCAATAAATTTATACTGCTGCATTTTTAATTGTCGAAAAAATCATTGCTTGCACGTAATTTATATTTATATTGACAATGTAACCCTTGCTACATATTTTTTAGGCGCCCAACACTACGGGTCGAATAAAATTAATCAGGAACGTAGGTAAATCCGGACGGTTATGGTCGGAGGCGGACGTGGATTTCTTCTTGACCCGTCCGGATTTTAAACACCTGACAGCGTGCGTGGATCTCTCGTTAGAGCAGAACAGCAGGAAGGTGCACGAGTGGGTCGGAGGAACGATGGGAAATATTTACTACTCACCGCAGGTTGCGTTTTAGCTCGAGTTTCTAGTTTCTTGATATCATTCTTAACTTTTTGTGATCGCGTTTCCTTTCCACGTTTCAAACGTATTTTTGGTCTCAAAAATCGCAAAGGGTTAATCTGTTGTTCCTATGACCTTTTAACGAAAGTTCCACGGTGTTAATTTTCTCACACGATGGGCTTTTGTATTACTTTGGTCATGCGTCAACTTTGCTGTGTTCGACATTAAGCGCTGTGCTACCATGGTCACGCTAAGTTTAGATTCAAAATGTAAAAACCAAGAGTTTTTATGTGACCAAATTGATACGAAATGTTAAAAAATGATATTCCAATCAAATTTTAAAACATTAGTGTGCCATTATAGTCGTAGTCGTATAAAAAACAAACTGATTTCAATAAAAAATTTTAAATCATAAAGAAACTCAGGGGCCGGTCGAATAAACGCGTGTTGACTAGGTGTTATGTTAGCACGTTGCTTAAAACTCTTGATAATGTTTTAATTTTGGAGTTTTTTCTCAAAAAATCTTAGTTTACATGGAAACTTATATGGAAACTTTATAAGGAAAAGGAACTCTTAGTTTATATCGAAAAAACGAATATTTAAACAATTTTATGCATAATTCTGTTAAATAATAGATAATAAAGTCTTAATCTCCAATTAAGAGCTTCTTAACTAAAGGTGATTGTCTTATTAGATTGTGGTTAAAACAAATATGCGTAAGAATAATAAAATATCAATTTATGCCATATTTACACATACAGTTCTAAAAGATTTCTTGAGAAAAAACACAAAAAATAAACTGTTATCAATAATTTTAAACAACGTGCTAACATAGCATAATAGTCAGCACGAGTTTAGTAGACCGGCCCCAGGGGCCTATTTCATAAAAATTGCATGTAATTAATTTACCGCTGTAAATTAATGAACGCATATTTTTCTTTTGTATTTTTAATTAAAAAGTATATTAATAAAATTGCGTTTAGAATTTAAGAAATTACATCTCTGTAAATTCCGTAAATTCCACAGTTACGTACGTATTTTTTAATTGATAAAATAAGAAGAAATTAAATGCGTTTATTAATTTACAATTACATAAATCTTTATGAAATAGGCCCCAGGTAGAAAAATTTTTCAATTTTAAATTTGGCTTAATTTCGACCAGTAATATTGAAGAAACTGTAGGCTTATTTTTTGGAGAAAAAAAGAAGTCGGCATTGGTGAATGATTTTTTTTGTGGTTTTTTTAATCTTTCAGTCCTTGTTTCTTCCATTTGAAACGGAAGTCTGTTACAAAACTTTTAATTTATAAATTTAGAAGGACTAAAATATTATTTAAGTCGTTTTCAATTTAAAATATTAGTTTATAGCTCGAAATGAACAGTTTATTATTCAACACACCGCAAAAAAATACAATTAAAACTATTGGCTTATATAGTTCGAAATTAACCGTTGATTATAAAACGCACCACAGACAAAATAAAAAACCCCCAAAGTTATGCATATTTGTTTTTTGAAAGAAAAAAAAACCTAAACAAAATTTAATGCGAAAGTTTTTGGTTGTACCTAAGCTTTTTTTTGCAAAATTTTGTTATTATCCGTCTACTATTCACGGATTTAATTTATTTACGATAACCTTCCTATAAACACGGCACAGTTTATGTACACATGACAGCAGTGAAACAAAAACACTGCCGTGTTGTGTATGTCACACAGACACGACTAGTTGTTTCTTATGTGACGTCCAGAAATATGAGGCCGAATAAATCGAGTTTTTGAAGGAAAGATTGCGAAACAATCTGCTTATTTTAGTTTTTGGGCTGAAAAATGAGCTTTGCAGGACTTTAATCTGTAATCTCCATCCTAAGTACTTCATTGACTGACGTGATGCGTTACACCGTTCTTGACAGTGTTACATTACAACTCGTATTTATAAGGCGTCATATTTCTGAATCATTAACACAACGGGAGTTGTGACACTTAGAGCTCGTCAAAAAACGAGTTAAACAATTTATAAAACTGAGTAATAATTTTGTAAAAAGATCACACCGTTGTGTTGAAACAATTTGGGTGGAAATTAATCAGTTACGTGCTCTAAAGCAAGCTCTGGAAATTAATTCTGCTTTTAGAACCTTTGAAACATACTCAAAAGTTCTTGATCTCTAGAGCCCCAACCTATTTATGTGATGGCTTCTTAAATAATTAGGAACTATAACAATTTTTGCGAAATTTAAAAAAAAAAGAATTAATTTAACTTATTTTTTATTTACACTGAACTATATCAAACGTTTAAAAATAGTTCTTAATAGCACTAGATGACCAAAAAAAATTTTAGGTACGTTTTTATCAGCACAATTTGAAATTTTTATTTGAAAGAAAGATACGTACCTACCTAACTTTCAAGCTAAACGTCATGAAAATATATTAATTTTTCTTTAATGAATATAATCTCGAGCTATAAATGCGCAATTAGGATTTCGTATTTTTTCACCATTATGCTTTTTTGGACTATTTATGGGCAGAGTTTCGTCGAAATCAAACAGCGCTGGACCGTCAATTTGGTTACCCTTCTAATATTGAAGCTTGTACAAAATTTCATCGCGGTCTGGAACCAATGTTACCCTTTGATAATTTGAGAAATATCGACGGATTAAGGTTTGCAGGGACGAATAAGAAATTTATATGGGCTCGTTGAAGCTGAAGAAACTTGAAATCGCTAATGCCTAAGCTCAAGCCTAATCTAACCCTAAACATATTTTGTATCTTGAGCTCCAAGTTTCCATTTTCATTTCCAAGTTTCGAAAATTTTCTAACGGTTCCAAATACTCCACTTACGGTTTCAAAGATCCTGTAAATTGAAACCCGTGAAGTTATTTTTCTAACGCAGTAATTTTATAAATAAACGTTTAGTTTAGCTGATATTTGCTTGGTATACCATACTATAGGCCAATAAAATCTAGCTGACCGCGATATTTGCAATATTGAATCGACTATTTAACAACAAAAACATTCAAAATTTTTCACTAAAGCGGATTAATAACAAAGATTAAAAACTGTATTTTAATAATTATTTAGCAAATTACTTAATTTGTAACCTAAATGCAAATATTTTAACGGCTAAAGTTGGTTAATTTTTGTATATTTTGTGAAAAGGTGGAATAAAAAAAATCTGCGTTCTTATATGTTTTTTAAACGTCATTACCGCACAATTTTAATTGTTCTCCTCATGTCTGCATTCTAATTTTCAGCGTCAGCTAGATATAATTCAACCTTAATTCGTGTAAGCCCACGCTGTGAAAACAGCGTGCGCTTTGCGGTTGAGTTAGTGTATTTAAAACGCAATTCATTACGCGTATAATGAAACAAGAACATTTTTGTTGCTGTAATATAAACTTATATCCTATCCATGCATACATCAGTTTTACATTAATTTTCACCCCAGGGGAACGCACAAAGTTAACCCCTCTGCCCTAAACAGGACCAAATTTAACCCGCTGGGAGTAAAATTTTTGAGTAAAGCGATACATGGGTAAGAAATAAAATTATAATATAGTTATTACGTTCGAGTTGAAAGCGCAAGTTAAAAAATTACATCTAGCGAACCTAAAACCCCTATATAAAAATGATAATAAGGCGATTCAGCATGAAGTAGCACCACACAGCGTTCGGGTATAAATGTATTCGTATTTTCTTATTTCGCGTCCTTGCGACCCATTACTAGCGACGCTTACGATACTTATTTTACTTACGAAAAACGACCGAGTTGCACGGCGGAAAATCCCAACTGCGGCTCTCCGTACCTATTCTGCGTCGTGACTGAAAATTCGAAAACCGGAAAATGCGTTTCTAAACTGCGCCAGTTAGGAAACTGCACGGGACTGGAGAGTCACCTACCGTGCTACGAAGGAAACTGCGTTCGGGGAACTTGCGTTTCGCTAATCGACGAAGAGATCGGTGGGAATCTTATTGGTTAAAAAAAGCAAAGCTATAATGAATTTTATTAAAATTTTTACGGGTCAGGTCAACTCAAATTTTTCCGTTTCTTTTTTTTATTTATAAACAATCGAGGATTATTGGCAATAATTCAGTTATTATTCCCGCAACGCTAATGCTAAATATTGCATAGTTTAAAATGATGTGAAAGCAAATAAAACCAATCAATTTGTTAAAGATGAAAAATCATGAAAAATAATAACGGTGACCCAAATGAAAGAGTACAGTATATAGTTTTTAAAATAAAATACAAAATATTTGTGTTAAGGGAATTAGGAATTATCAATTATCATTACAATGTAACTGAACAAAAATTGTCTATAAAATATTCTACACATCTGTCTAGCTTCTATTGTAATTCAGAAACTAAATATTTTTTAGCGAGCTTAAAAACTATCATAAAAACTCTAAAAATTGAATTTTTATGTAATAATGTAATATTATTACAAAAAAATTATTTTGATTTTCTTGAGACTGTGTTTTTAAGCTTTGGAAAAATTAATAGTTAAGTTTAGTTTTTCAGGTTATCCTACCATTGCGACCGCTGCGTTTAATTCGCATCCTACCATAGTTTATTTTAGAAATGCAATTTAATCTTTGTGCTAATTAATTAATATAAATAATAGTGTATCATACGAACTAGATTCCTATCGAATAGAAGATATAGAAGGAAGTGGGGAGGCGTCAAATGAACAGAAGAAACCCAAAGATAAAGAAAAAATACTAGTGCAATAAATTTCAAAAAATTACTATATTTATTTTTGTTCGATTAACAATTGAATATTATCTTGTATCTTTACAAGGCTGGCTGTAATCTTTTATTTTTATATTTTCAGTAATTACTCACTGAAGACGAGGTAGTGTCTAATAAAACTCTGCGATGTGCCGTTATAAAGTTTTTTTAAACTTCAAAAAATAATGAAAAAATTGGAATTATTTGCAATTTACAGCTCATTGTAAAACAAAAGAATATCTTAATAATTTAAAACTCATTTAAAAAATAAAATATTTATTTTTAAAAAAACTTACACCTTGTACAACATTCTATATTTAACAATTAGGACACCGATTCCCTTTCAAAGAAACTCACGACTCAGTACAATCTATGTCAGCATTTCTCCTGATTCTAGAAACGAAAATTATAAAGTTCATAATTTAAAAAAATTAAAAATAATTATAAAATTTTAAAAAAATCTACATATAGGCAAACGAAATCTAGCTGATTGCGAAAATTGCAGTATTGAATCGACTATTTAACAACAAAACCATTCAAAATTTTTAACGAAATTGGTTTAATAATAAAAATCAAAACCCGTATTTTAAAAATTATTTATCAATTTACTTAATTTAAAACCCAAATGCAAATTTTTAAAGGGCTAAAGATGGTTAATTCTAGTATATTTTGTGAAAAGGTGGAATTAAAAAAAAATCTGCGTTCATATTTGTTTTTTTTTTAAAAAACGCCATTACCGCACAATTTTAATTGGCCCCCTCACGTCTGCATTCTATGGTTGAATTATATCTGGCTGACGCTGAAAATTAGAATGCAGACATGAGGGGACCAATTAAAATTGTGCGGTAATGACGTTTTTTTAAAAACAAATAAGAACGCAGAATTTTTTTTTAATTCCACCTTTTTACAAAATATACTAGAATTAACCATCTTTAGCCCTTTAAAAATTTGCATTTGGGTTTTAAATTAAGTAAATGTATAAATAATTATTAAAATAGGCTTTTCATTTTTATTATTAAACCGATTTCGTTAAAAATTTTGAATGGCTTTGTTGTTAAATAGTCGATTCAATACTGCAATTTTCGCGGTCAGCTAGATTTTATTTGCCTATAATTTTTAGCGTCAGCCAGGTATAATTCAACCATAAGTTATTTTTTTATAAAAATAAAAGTCCTTTTAAAATATTTCCAATATTTTTGGCTCTTAAAAGCCGTCATAACTTATATATTATTTTTTAAAAATTTCAAAAAATCAATTTTAAAGGTGCAGTATACTAATTTGTGGTCTGTTTTTATTGGTTTTTTATCAATACTAAACAATAAATGATGTCACAGTAAGAAAAAAATTGTATTACGCCAAATTAATTCCCAACACTTAGTAATACATTATATATTTTTGGTAATACTATGACGTAGAACGTTCCTTCTTGAAGTAATGACTTACAATTACTGGCGAGTATAAGGGGCGCTGTTAAGTACATCAAAAGCCGCCCGTATGGTGCTGTGGTAGCCGGACAGGATCAAGATGAACAGGTCTGGAAATCAAGGAAAGAAGACCCGGGTTCAAATCCTGGTACGGGTATGTTTTGACTGTCTCCAAAAAAAATCGTCATCTTATCTCGCCACTCGTTCCCAGTTATGGGTCCTCACAATACCAAAAATGTATACCGCTTGGTTAAAATGAATTGAATGTTTTTATTTTATACACCACTTTTAAAAATAAAGCAATTCTACTTACGGGATGTTAATAAAACTAAACAGGCTAGAATACCAAAAAGCTTGAGTTTTAATATTTTTGAATTGCGAAAAGTATAAAATGAATACTGCCATTTAAAAAAAACAACATCATATGCCCAAATGATGTTTCGCGTATGATGTGTTTTACAACTTTTTTATAATTATAATAATTTAAAATTTAAAAAATTAAAATATTTTGTTATGCGTAGTTCGCTTTTTCTAAAATTAAAACAATGCTAACTAGCTGATAATACCAGAATAATAGCAAACAAAAAACAAAACACACCAATTGTAAAAACAACTAAAAATATTTATATGTCTTATTTTTATGCTAACGTTCTAATGATGTCATATATTATGTATTAAGTTTTTTTAAAGAATTAAATTTAGAAAAACACGTTAAAAGTAGTTCTAAAAATAAAAATGCGGTTAAAATCAGAGTTAGTCAAAAATTAAAGTTTTTTCAAAGTTAAAGTTTCAAATTAATTAATGATGAATTATGTATATCATGAATGGGTGCCATTGCAATGGATGAATGTCACAATAAGTTTTTCAAGCACATAGTAAACTCGTAGTACTAAAACGTATAGTAGGAATAGGTTTTCAAACCATTATAGACTATGGTTGAATTATATCTAGGCGATTTCGTAAATTAGTATGCAGACATGAGCGGACCAATTAAAATTGTGCGGTTATTACGTTTTTTAAACCAAATAAATTAGTAAGGGAGAGCTCTCAAAGGATTGTCCCTGCTGCGACAAATCCTATCACATATCATGCACAGGGTTTACACAATCAGAATGTCACAAACTAAAAATCAACCTCCCATGTCCCAAATGCAGTTCGGAAAAAGCTGACCTTTTCTCTCTTAAAGCTGACTTCGCAGTTGAAAAAGACTCCAATGACCGGCGTTTTTCGGATCTGGAAAACAGAATCATCGAACTTTTTGAACAGAAAATGCATTCATCGCCTGCGTCAAAACCAAACATTTGTGATTCTCCCATTTTTGATGACAAGATCTTTGACGAAAAACTGCTAGGAAAAAACCAAAAATTTGTAGTGATTAAAAATTTTCCAGAAAGTGGGAGCGACGCCGAACGTAAGAACAAAGCGGAACTCCTTTTAAAAGAGTGTTTTGACGAATCGATTTCTCCGCCGCCCATTAATTACACGTTTAGAATGGGTCGGCCCAAAGAAAATGGACACCCTCGATTGCTAAAACTTGCCTTTCCTTGATCTCACGACCGTATGGAAGTTTTTAAGCGATCTTGGAAGTTAAAAAAATCAAGAAGTTTTTCTGGAGTCAACAATCGCTCTAGTTACACTCAGGCGGAAAGGCAACGCCTTACTGAGTTGTAGGACGACTGCAATGGTAAGAACTCCGAAGCAGAAGGAAAAAAAATATTACGTAAAATATGTTGGTTTTTGCCCGGATGATTTTGTTCATCCGTGTTCTAACAAAAGAAGTCAGAGCTAGGTAACTGTGAGTGCAGGTCTCTCGTGTAAATTAATTAATGCACGCAGTTTGAAAAACAAAATCCCACAACTTTTAAGTGTTTTAGCATTAGGAAATTTTGACCTTTTATTTGTAACAGTGACGTGGCTCGATAGTACTGTTTCTAATGCTTGTTTGCAAAATAATAATTACACTGTAATAAGGTACGACCGAGTTAAACAAGTTGGAGGGGGCGTATGCGTTTTTATTAAAAAATCGTTAAAAACAGCTCAAGTTGACATACCAAAAAAATACGCTGAGTTAGAAGTAGTTTGTTGTGATATATTTAATAAAACCAGGAAACAACTATTTATATGTGTTTATAGGTCTTCTAATGCGAGTATAAATTTTTAGCAGACAGTATATATCTTAAAATTACTTGGCGAACTTAAGAGTTTTTAATTGCAAGTGGAACAACCGTCTGTGTTATGCGGGGATTTTAATTTTTTAAAAATATGTTGGAAAACAAACACTTTCTTTCCAGGGTGTTTTAACGTCTTGGCTCACGAAATGTTTCTGAAGATTTGTGTACAAAATGGATTCACTCAATTTGTAAAAGAACCTACTCATAATTCTGGAAATACTCTTGACTTAGTTTTATCTAACAAAATCCAATCCATTTTAAACTTGAAAGAATCCGAACCATTTACGTCTGACTGTGACCATCTTAGTGTTGATTTTTACTTGATTTTCATCAGGCGCGAGCAGAAAAAAAACTAATACTTTTAGAAATTTAAAAAAAGGGGATTTTAAAACAATTAACGATTACCTTAAAAGTGTTAATTGGAAATCTATAGTAGCTTCAGCTGGCTCTATAAATGAACTGTATAATAAAATATGTGAAATCAATCGTTTTTGCATAGAAAATTTCGTACCATTAATCAAACATCAGGTAAAGCGAATTGAATACCCTAAGGCAATAAAAAGGCTTTATAGACGCAAGCGCCATTTATATAGACTATCAAAACGAACAAAAATTGGTAAAAATTTGTACAAAACTTGCGCAAAAACTTACGAAGAGTGTGTGAATGACTATAACGAGGAACGTGAACAAAACATAATTCATTCTGGCAATGTAAAAAACTTTTATAATTATGCTAAATCCAAAGTGAAAGTAAACTCAGATATTTCACCGTTAAAAAAAGAAGATGGTAGCCTAGCTGTAGACCCAGTAGAAAAAACAAAACTTTAAAATTTATTTTTCAGTAGCGTCTTCACCAAAGATAATGGTACCACTCCTGAGTTTAATTAAAAAGTACCTGAAAACGTTGGTTTAAACTCAATACGTTTTCCAGTAAATGTTGTCCCAAAAAATAAAAAAGTTGCCTCCCAAAATATTAAGTTCTCCTGACGGTATTCCATAGTATTATTGGTAATCCGCACTTACTCAACGTTTGTGCGTCCACTGCTTGAGTACAAGACTCCAGTTTGGTCTCCTTACTTGAAAAAAATATTGAAAAATTGAAAATGTGCTAGTAAACAAGCTATTGCGCTTGTTTACTAGAAAACTTTATGCAAGATGTTTACTTCGAAAACCTTGTTATAGTGAACGCTTATCAGCCTTAGGAATGGAAAGTCTTGAATTACAAAGAATTGAAAAGATCTAGTATTTTGCTATAGAATATTACATAGTACTATCGATGGCCGCTTCGTCTGAATTTTTCGAATACAACTGCGCTAATAAAACCAGGGGACACGATTTAAAACTAAAAATTCCTTTGTCTACCATAAACTTGCGAAAATTTCTCTTTTCTTCCTGGGTTTGCACCATCTGGAATTAACTTAACCAAGATATTGTTAAATCATGTACCGTCAAAGTTTTTAAATCAAAACTCAACAAAGAAACTTTAAAAAAATGGACCAAACTTTTTAATTTCTGAAAAAATGCTCTGTACTCACATAGTTTATCATTGTGTATTGTTTTATGACTATTGTATATTATGTATGTTTTTTTTCTTAAGAAAATTTATTGCCATCAAGTGTGTATGTACAACTGTTACAGTGTATTATACCGTGCAATAAATCTTTATCTATCTATCAAAATAAAAACGCAGAATTTTTTTTAATTCCACCTTTTTACAAAATACACAAAAATTAACCAACTTTAGCCCTTAAAAAATTTGCATTGGGTTCCAAAGTAAGTAATTTGATAAATAATTATTAAAATGCGCTTTGATCTTTATTATAAAACCGCTTTTTGTTAAAATTTTGAGCGGTTTTGTTGTTAAATAGTCGATTCAATACTGCAATTATTGAGATTAGCTAGATTTTATTTGCCTATAGGTTTCATGTATCTCCAAGCTACAGAGCGGAGCTGCAATTTTCGGTGCTTTAAATACTCTTATCTATGCCAGAACTCCAAATATCGTACACTAGTTCTCTTAATATAGGATTTTTAAAAGTTAGCAAAAACGATAAAAAATAAATCTAAAACAATGGCTGAAATAAATTAAATTTCAAGGTTTTAATTTCGTATTTAAAAGATCTCCGGTGGAGCTTCCGAGCTCCTTCCATTTTAAATGGAAAGGGTTTCGAGGCATAATATTTGGAGGTAAAAACATAATTGATTTGTGACACTCATTGGTTACGACGAACACGAAACACATTCCAAAGACATCAGCTCGTTGAGTATGGACATTTTTGGACATATACCTATGCCACAACTTTTTTTGCGGAATGATGGGTAATATAGGCGTTTGTTGCTTATTTTTTGCTTGCCAAGGAACGCACTTTATGGATATTCTGATCCGTTCGAACCTAAAATTAAACCAAAGCGAAATCATTTTTTATAAAAAAATAATATCTAACTAATCGTTATTCCGCGAGGTTTTTTATTAATTGTCATATGTCATGAATGAATTATCTTTCTAAAGACTTCCTGTTTTTACCTTGCGTTTGAGGTAAACGCCAAGATTTTGCTTCTTAAGCATTAGAAGTCAATAATTTTATGCTACTTGCTGTATATCAAACGATTTACTTAGTTATAAATGCTTTCACTATACTTATAATTGTGTTTATTGTAATTATGCAGATAATAGGTTTTTTTCTGAGTCAAATTTTTTTAATACGAAGCACTTCTACAGCCAAATGTTCTGCATTTCCCAAAACCTTTCCGGAATATTGTTTGTCTTGCAGTTATACGTATACTGATGGTATTGTTTTTAATTTGGTTATTTGATTTCTTTTTTTTTGTTTATTATAGGCAGATAAAATCTAGCTGACCTCGATAATTGCAGTATTGAATTGACTATTTAACAACAAAAACATTCAAAAATGTTTACTAAAGCGGATTAATAATAAAGATTAAAATCTGTATTTTAATAATAATTTATAAATTACTTAATTTGGAATCTATATGCAAATTTTTTAAGGGCTCCAGTTGGTTAATTTTTGTATATTTTGTGAAGAGGTGAAATTTTAAAAAAATCTGCGTTCTTATTTGTTTTTTTCTAAACGTCGTTACCGCACAATTTTAATTGGTCTCCTCATGTCTGCATTCTGATTTTCGGCGTCAGCCAGATATAATTCAACTATTATTTTTTTAGCACTCTTTGAATTTTGTACAGAAAGGCCTTAGCATTCTTCAAATATAGCACAATGAAATTCTTAAGGTGTAACCAATTTTATATTGTTTTCTTTTTTGAAACGTGTTCGGAGCGGGTTTCGATTCCCAACAAACACAGAAACAACGCAAAAAATAAAAGGATACCAGAGAAAACAAAAAAAATTTTTTTTGCCATTCATGTTTCAATTTACGGGACACAAAAAAAAGATTATGGAGAAAATTTATTTTTCAACTAAAACAAAATCTTTAAAAACTGAGATTTTCTACATTGCTTTAAAAAACAAAAACGCTAATGAAGGGCTCAATATACTTAAAAAAACATCACGAAAAACGAATAAATATGGATCAATATAATGGTAATTTTTTGACCCCCTAAAAATTTTTGAACGTCGCCATCAACAAAAAAATTAAAGTTCCCAATACAGCTCCAAAAGTACGCACGTTATTTTATGTTTAGCGCAGATAGAACTAAAGTGTTTTAAAAGTCACCATAGTCAAAACCCTGCCATATAAACGAAAGTTGTTCAGTGTTAAAATATCTTCACAGAGTTATGACATTATAGAATCACTTTTAGCCAATTAGCGCTTAGAAAAAAAAAGAAGATTTCTTATTTATTGGAGATCAATTTTTTCCTAAGCGCTAATTGACTAAAAAAGCTCCTCCCACAACCATTCCCACAGAGCAAAACATATATGACGTGATCACGAATACTATGAGACATTTTGAGGGTCCTTAAAATCCTGACGTGGTAATGGGGACTTGTGAAAAAAATATTTTCATTAACATCGCAAAAACCAAGCACATTCATCAAGTCAATAAACAATCCAGTTTACAAATTTCGCCCAAATTTTCAGGTAATACTGAAAAACGTTTATACTAATAGCATATCGAATGGTGCTTTTTATTTTCTGATTAATAAAAAAGTTTTGTTTGCTTTTTGGGAACAAGTTTTTTTCATCAACCGTAGTAATGATGCCACAAGTAAAACTTTTTCTAACCTTTTCAACTAATAATCAAGAGTTTGGGCTATAGATGAACATATGCCTTGTACAAATTCTTCACTTCGTTAGCTAGATATAGCAGTCTAAAGTTTAAATTTTGTTGCTAGAGCAGAGAATTTTGTATGTACTATCATACAAACAGAAACAAATCTCACAACTTCGAATATCAGTAAAGTATAATATTAATTTAATTTTTAGTCTTAAAAAATATTTCTGAAACTAACCATAATAAATTTAATATTTAGGAAAATAAATTTAAAAAAAACTTTTTTAAATAACAATCAGTGAAAAAAGATACTTTGTAATTAATCGTTTACTCATAAAAACAGTCATAACTTGGGTAATTATTAGAGTGATTTTAAAATTCAAGATACCATTTTGTTTATACTTTATGTAATGAGCAAACACAAAAAGCATTTGTAATTTTAAATCTTCTGAAACCACCATTATGTTTTTTGTCAAAATAGAAATATAAAATGATATTTTGTATTTCGTTTTTAAAATTACAGCAATATTGCACAAGTTGTGAATGTTTTTAAAGTTTAAATTTTGTTGCTAGAGCACAGAATTTTGTATGTACTATCATACAAACAGAAACAAAGCTCACAACTTCGAATATCAGTAAAGTATCATATTAATTTAATTTTTAGTCTTCAAAAATATTTCTGAAACTAACCATAATAAATTTAAAATTTATGAAAATAAATTTAAAAAAACTTTTTTAAATAACAATCAGTGAAAAAAGATACTTTGTAATTAATCGTTTACTCATAAGATCAGTCATAACTTGGGTAATTATTAGAGTGATTTTAAAATTCAAAATACCATTTTGTTTATACTTTATGTAATGAGCAAACACAAAAAGCATTTGTAATTTTAAATCTTCTGAAACCACCATTATGTTTTTGTCAAAATAGAAATAAAATGGTTTTTGCAGTATGATTGTTATTTTTAATAAAAAAACTTTTTGTGAATTTTTAAAAATTAGATTTTTAGACTTGAAAAATGCGTGTATTTAAGTTTTAATTTTTTAAATTTTCGTTTCAAGACTATGAACTAAGATTTTAGGATAGTAATGCAGTAATTTGAAGTGAATAATTTATTTAAGGGTGTTGGGTATAGGGTAATTGTATTAATTACAAAATTATTACGGTTTTTTTTTGTGTTTAGTACTTTAAAAGAGCTTTCAAATATTCGATTATTTTTTGGTTTAAAATGATTTTTTTCCGATTTAATTTTCAAAAACACGTTCATTCTGTTTTACAAAAAATATTTTCGCTATAATTTGTTAAAATTTATATTGCTAAAAATAAATTTATAATAATAATATCAGTTTGCTTTTCAAATAATATGTTTAAACTTTTTGTTTTTGTCAAACTTTATAATAATGTGCAGAGGTGTATTGCTTGACGTCTTTTTTAAATAAATTCAACTGCTCAATGCAATAGAAAGCAAAAATGCTATAAACTTAATACGAAATTGAATTGCAACGTTCAGCTTTGTTTACGTTTTTTGTCTTAATTTCTGTTTCCCAGGTTTTTTCTTGTGAGCCAAGTATTTTTTAAACGTATTTTTTAAGATTATGAGCGCAAGACGAGTTTTACTACCCACAGCCACAATTATAAAATGAGGTTTTAAGGTACGATTTTCGAAGAGGAAGACAATCATGACATTCGATGTCTGAAATGGAACGGCACAAAACTGCAATCTGCAACAGAACTTGTGCGGTGTTGCCAGGTATTCCACAAATTCTGCAAGGTACGCTATGTTTAGAATTGGAAAAAAATGTTGTAACCTCAAAATCACTAAAGACTTTTAAGAAGTGTTTAAATAATATGGACTTAAGTAATTTTATGTTAACCAAGTACTAAGCTTTTATTTTATTTAGGGAGTAACTAAGCGTGCGCTTTGTCTCACCTTTGCTCGCCTAATTTGTCATTCGTGTTGTATTTTTATATCACATGTTTGGATAAATAAATTTTTTGATTTGATTTGATTTGATTTGAATTGTCATTTTTTTATACCTTTTAGAAAAAGGAATTTTTATAGAATACCAAAAAAACCAACGTAGAGCGGTTTCTGTAGAAAAGTCTAAATATAAATTTAAATATCACAATTTAACCCTTTGCGATTGTTATCGCAGCTCAGACGGGACGATTTTATTGCGTCTTATAGCTCAGTGTAAATGAGCGGCCGGAAGCCGCTGTGGCACAGTGGTTTAAAACGTTGGCGCAATTCATATGCGTTTCAGACACGCTTTTTGGCCTCAAAAATGGTAAATGGATAAATGTTTTTTAAAAAATTTAAATATCACACTTTTGATTTGCATATTTTCTTTTTTTTGGTCTTATTTTTAGAACATTATTGCAAACTATAATTCATACATATATCGAAAAGTTTGGATAATTCCGGCTCAACAAGCAATCTAAAACAATAAAACTTTTATTTTTAAACCGGAAATTGCCGTATATTTTTATTTCGTTCTGAGTGCTGGTGTCGCATGATGTTTTAGTCAGTTATTTTTCCCATGTCGGTGAATTCTTCACAGCGCGATATTATTTAAATTCTCCCGCGACTATTACATCGCGCGCTTCTGCTTCTACCATTATAATTTCACCTCCCACGATTTCTTCAGTAACTGAGTCGATATTTTCGCTACCCCTCTTCCATTCTGATTATATTTTCAAGAACATTTTTGTAATTTGTATTTCGAATTTTGTTTTTTAAGCAACAGTTCTTACTGAAATAAATAATGTTAAATACACACAACAAAAAGGCTTATGTTATAAGCCTTTTGTTGCGTGTATTTAATATTTTTTCAAAGTACCAAACCTATAAAAAGTCTGGTTTAAAACCCCATATGAATTTTTTTCAGTGCTTTTGATTGGATAAAAAGGTAGTGGATTTTTCACAGTTGATTTTTCATGAAGAATTGGCCTCTTTAAATATTAGAAGGGAGCAAAAATATAATGATCGGGGTAAAAATATTTCTAAGAAAAATCGCGAGAGGTTAAAAGTAAAAATATCATTACTGTACGTCATTTTTGGGGAAACTGTCATCAAAAGTTCGTCAACCAGAAACTTTTTATGAATCGCGAAAATATTATTCGACATCTGTTATACTTATATGTTCTTGAAAACTCACTTATAATGTGTCAAAGGAACTTTATAGTTGGAAATACTAAAAATTGGTTTTTCCCTATGGAAAGTACGAAGAGGGTGTGCTAGGGAGTGTCGAAACCTAATGACATACACTGGTTATGGTTACAGTATAAAATCGATGACTTACTGCTGCAATAACTTAACGAACTGCAATCATTGGCAAGTTCTGCATCTGCTTAAATTGTATGATGGTCACACGGATTTGTGATAATAAAATTATGGTATCTGAAAGTTTTCACGTTAATTGGAATTTTTAATTGTTTTGTTAAAAAGGAATGTATATATCTGCTAATTTTCTATAATTTAAATTTTTTTTTCTAGTTAACAGCTATTTCTTTGTAACCCTCATTGAGTACTTTTAAGGCTGGTTTATACTTATGTAAAAACGTCCTTTGGACAAAGTCCAAAGGACGTTTTTACATACGTATATACGCTGTATTTGTCCTTTGGACTTTGTCCAAAGGACGTTTTTACATACGTATATACGCTGTATTTGTCCTTTGGACAAAGTCCAAAGGACGTTTTTACATAAGTATGAACCAGCTTTTAATTGATAAAAAATCCGTCCCAGTCAAATTTAGATCATTTTGGTAAAGTATATTTTACGATTAGAAAAACTTCATCACTAAATATTGTAAAGTGGTATGCTACATATGGGTGATTTTATGCTATTTTATTCTATGCTACTTATTATAAAACATTTTATTAAATATTACTTATAGCAATTATTACTGGTGACATTGTTTTAGTATTCAAGTTTTTCAAATTAAATTGAAAAATTAGGGCTTGGAGCTGGCTTCGAGCCAGCGATCTTTCTCTTTCTTTTTTGAAAAGGGGAAAGATCGTCCAGTTCCAAATTTTAATTTTTTAAATTTATTTTGAAAAAGTGGGTTTTGAAGCAAAGTCTAGAGTAATGTTTGCAAAATAATAAAATGCAAAATTACTAAGCGGCTACTGAAATCTACTAAAAAAAATATACAAAAATTTTAAGGAACACAGCATTAGAATACAGTTTTGTAGACCGTTTTTTTCAGATCAAGACTTTAAATTCCAAATTTCAGCCACGATCGATTCATCAATAAAGGATTATTTATTTCCTTTGTGTCTCGGGGCGATACAGAAATTCGATTTGTGACATAATGTTTTTTATTACTCAAAAATGACTTGTGGCAGCGTTACCAGTTAAATGTAGGTTATGGTTTAACTTTTTCTTATGGCATAAAAATTTGTATTTGTGTTAACATTTTCTTGTTTAAATAATTTATTAAATAACTTGGATGAAACACACAAAACTTGCAATAAATTAGAGAAGTAAAATATTATTGTTGTTAATATATCCACTTATAAAGAAAATATAATAAACTTTTGATTATTAACGGATGTTCATTTATCCCGTAGGTGTTAGGGTTCGTTGAATTGCATTATGTAAATTAACTATAAATAGCTTTTTTTTCTTCGATTGTGATCATGAAGCATCAAATCAGAAAGCAGAAGATTTTTGCCGAAACTTCCGTATTCTTTTTTAAAACTTAGCCTGTTCAAAATGGCACTAATTTTAAAACGCGTTTCATAAATAAACAATTTTTTTAAGAATCTACAAGGAGTATATTTCTAATGGAATGGCTCAAAATATTACTCAAAATAAAAAAGACCTTATATAATTTATGTAGTTTGTTAAATTCTGATTTTTTTCAAATTCTGCTGATGTTTAAAAATTAATCGCAATTTATTCTTGTTTATAACATTATTTTAAAAAATTTTAAAATAAAAAAACAATAAAAACATTATTATACAAAAAAATGTTGAATCTACTACAATAATAGAGTGTCATTATATTAAACTAATAATAGCTTACAAATTATTTGCAAAAAATTGCTTGTTAAATTAATCGCTTACTGACAGCCTGTAACTGCTGTAAGTTTAGTTTATTATCAAAATTGAACACTTTTTATTAATTAGCTAAATTTTCAAAATAATTATCAAAATAAACATTTATTTAAAACGTTGTTGAGAACAAAAAAAGTCCAAAAAGTCAGTCCTAAAAAAAATTCAGAGTAAAAATTCATTAACCATTTTACCATGATTTCTACGCCTTTTACATAGCGGCCAAAATCTACGCCCCGTTTAATACATTTCCCGCTTTTAATTCCATGACTCAAATGGGTAAAATCGAATTTTTCTATCTTTAAATGAAATTTTAGGTTCCACATTATTCGACGTGATTTAATTATTCCTCATTATTTGAGCAAATGTTCAAAAACATAGTAAAATACATTTTGAAAAAAACAGGGCAATAAATTTTTCGTTCGCAAAAGATTCGCATTTAGAAAAAAGTTTATAACCTTTAAAAAGCGTAAAAAACCTTTTTAGTCATATTTGAATATATAAAAAATTTTTGTGCATAAAGCAAACATTTTTATATTTTTTATGCTAGAATTTGAACGACAATCGCTAACACTATAAAAGATAAATTTTATTTTACATTTTTTTGCTAATAAATAACCATGCCAGTTTGTTGTAATATATTTTGGGAACTTTTTTTAATAATATTTGTCATGGCACAAAATATAATTCTGAGAACATCTGGCTCTTGACAAAACCATCAAAATATTGCACAACAAAAATACAATAATTTATTCGAGAAAAATAGCTTAATTCACCGTTTGTTCAAATATGCTGGCCCCTCATAGCCTTACAAAGTTAAAAACCATTTTATCATGATCCTTATATTTCGTTGCGAATCAACATTTCAAAGATGCGAATCGGTATCAGTCAGTATATAAATCTGTCCATGTTAAAAGTTGTATCGGAATACCTGTACGAGTTTCTGCTCTCGAACTGCCACTCCCAACCATCCGTGACTGGCCGTTATGGAGAAAACGGCGTCTTCTATAACGCAGACGTCTCGGATGGGTTCAAATCGGTTGGTGTCTATTTCTCGGATTTTCCCCGTGATAACGTCCTGGATGAACAGTCGCCCCTTGTCGTCCACGCAGAGGGCGCCCGGTTTCTCGACGGCGGCGATGGAGCGGCGATCCGCGATATCAGCGCCGCGCAACGAGAGTTTGTGCAAATAACCCATGCGGGACTCCACCACCAGGATGTCCGTGATGGGACCCGTGGTGGCCAACACCTGGACGTCCGAATAGGTGGCGCCCATCCGCGTCGTCACGCAGGCCCACACGCCGCCCTGGTAGCGGTAGAGGGCGGAACCGACTTGGTCGGCCACCGTAAAGTACAATTCCCCGCTCGGCCCCATGCAGAGGCGCTCCTTGGCGACGTTATCGAACGTGGCTATGTTCTCGGGACCCGGGATGAAGCGCAGGAGATCCAACTCCAGGCTGAAGACACCGATGACGCGACTGAAATCACCACCTGTTTCGGGTGTCGCACCGGTCGGGACGCCACATCTCTTTCACGACAAAGCTCGCCCTTTTTTTGGCACTTATAAAAGAAAATCGTCGTTACTCCGACGCAAAAAGTCGCAATCATTATAAAAGTAACGTGACTCTGACTCATTTTGTTTATCACCCTGGTCAAAATCCATTGTTCTAAACAGAAAGAATCCATGCGCATCAAAGGGCACCGCGCGCATAAAAGGACGCCCGCATTTATTGTCTAATAACGCGCCCTGCCTTTCTAATAACCGGCCCGCGCGGCATTTTTTTAGCAATATTCGCACCTTCATTTTGAAGCCCTGTTTTGCCGCTGCTCCTCCGACAACCTATCCCACGGAGCAAAACATATATGACGTGATCACGAATACTATATGACATTTTAAAGCTAAAAAATTCTGAGGTGATATTATTTGTGTGTTAAGATATAAAAAGAGTCACAGTTATGAGCATTTTATGACGCTTTTGACCCTTTGTTGCAGAGTAACGACGAAATAAAAGTATATAAATATAAAACACCGCATGTGTTTCGACTTTTGTGGACAGAGGTTTGTTTTTTGTAGTCAAAATGCGTTCACAATCGCACCACTTGCTAATTAATTAGAATTATAAAATAAAACAATTACACCTAAAAAAACTATTTTTTTGCAATGCTGTATTAGAAAAGGAAATGAAGCTACCATTTTTTTTTTAAATTAAATACTAAAAATTAATAAAAAAGGTTGCTTGCCTACTAAAGTGGGTAAAACTCAAATTATATTGGTGAAATAATCGAAATTTCTTATAGAACTTTTAATGGATTAAAATTGGATTAAAATTAAATTTTTAATGGATTTTTTGTTTCAAAATCTCATCTTGTTCCTGGTTAAATAACTCGTGTATGCACAATGATGATATGTGACTAAAAATAAGAAAAAATGGTTCAAGCATTTTATCATAATCGCATAAAAATAAATATTGATTTTATTTTATCGGAATAAAGTTTTTAATTATACAAAATCTGAAACTAGAGCGCAATTTGTCTTTAAAGCTTAAAAAATGACAGAAAATGTGAGTTTTTAAAGTGCTCTAAAAATAGCAAACTATGCTTTTAGATATCAGCGGTTAAATGTCTCTGTATGATTCTAGCTTTTTTCAAACACTCTTCGCGCGAATGAACGGTTCAACGTTCTATAAACTTTTATCCCCTATCCAATCTTTTATCTTTGTTAAAAAGCATCTTCTCGGGAGATGATATGCTAATTATTTAGTTTATAGCTAAAGTCTTCTAGGGGCCTGTTTCATAAAAACCTTTGTAAATTCTCATTTTACAAATCTCTGCCTATTTGTTGTAAACTATGATTTGATTTGTGATAACCATCTTTTAATATATAATACTGTATCATTCCTATTTTAAATTGTAACTTCTGTCTTGTAAATGCATTGTGTTTTTATGTAATTTTATAACTACTTTATACCAATGTTGTATTGTAAGTATGTTACCAAATTGTAACCTTTGCAACATAAAGTTTCTTTCTTCCTTTCTAAAATACACGATAAATTTTTTCGACTTGTTCTCCAGGTGGAGCATCTCCGCGCACTGCTCTGCGCTGATTGGTCGCAGCCACAGCATTTCATCTTCGCTGACCGATCAATATTTGCGCTGTCGTATATCTTCTATTATGTAATTTAATAAAAATAGGCGGAGATTTGTAAAATGAAAATTTACAAACGTCTTTATGAAATAGGTCCCAGGCTGAAATTAAGCGCGTAACCGCTCTCCGCCAGGAAGAAATAAACGATAAACAGGCGAGCGAGAAAAATTAAAAAAGAAGGTTTTCAGCGGTTATGTAACCAGTTATTATTTAGTTGCGTCTTGTGTTTCGGTGCACGTAATATTTTCTCAAAAAACGAGTGGTTACTTTAACACTTATCTATTTTCACCCTGATAGAATTTATCTTTAGTAATCATAATATTATTGTTATTTTATTATTTAAATACTTTAATAGTTTGCATAATTTATTGTTTTTAAAATCTTTAGTTAATAAATAACCGTTGCCGTCTCTATAAAACGCGCTTTTACTGATCAGTGGCTGGTAAAGCTCTAGGCGTTCACCCTGACTCGCCTCTGCGAAAAAAGACATAAATAAATCCTTCGCCTCTCGGTGCGACACCCAACCTTCTTCCACTCGCTTGACCATGCTGACCATGACTATTTGCTTGTCCGAGTCGTAGACGAGTCCCTGCGGCCACTTCCAGTCCTCGGATGTGACCTGGCGAATGAGCTCCGTGTTGCAGGAATAGAGCAGGAGACCTTCCAAACTGTCCGCCACCAACACGCAACCGTCCGGCAGCATGCAGGCACCGCACGGCTCGCGCAGCGCCCCCTGACCCAGGCGGAAGGCGTCCACGTTCTTGCGCAAATACGTCAGGCTGAAAAGTGAAGGAGACTTATGGAGAATCACGACGGTAATTGAATGTACACAAAGGTCTCGAGAAGAATTTAAAATAATTTGTATAAGACCGGAAAAAAACGAGGAAGAAAAAAGTATTTAAAACCAGCTGTGTTTTTAGAATAATTGTTTTATGTTTAATTCTTATTTTCGTATATTATGATCTTGTTTTTTTATTTAACCAAAATTATATACAAATTATTTTTAAATATTCTCAAGACCTTTGTTTACATTGAATTAACTGCCGTGATTCTTCATAATTTGAAGCCGTTTTACCAAACTTCCATTCCAATGCTCTTTACGCAGCGAAAATATAAAATCATAAATTAAAAGAAAGAAAAGCAATGTATAAGTAAATTAAAGTGTTTATTTATCTATTTTGATATGAAAACTCACGTTAGCTTTTAAATTTTTTTTATCAGCAAAATGAATTTAGGGTATCAAAATACGAATGCTACGCGACGATTAGTTTGCAAAAAAATAGAAGTTTGAGAATTAACTGGCATTCTTTCCGCTGCAAATCTGCAAAAAGCATTCCGCGCCAGTGCTGCTCTGTGTTAAATTCCACCACGTGGAGGAGATCAGCGCTAAGTTTAACACAGAGCAGCACTGCCACAGAATACCTTCTGCAGATTTGACTGCGGATCTGAAGATTTTGGCAAAAGGTTAAAAATCCCCATAATAGTCAATAATTATCCTATTATTTTTGAGAAGAAAACTTATAAATAGATGCACCACGCCAAAACAAACCCAGACAAAAACTTTTAGAAAGTATGGTCTCATATTGATATTGGGGGTTACCGTGGAATCCGGACCAATTCAATTTTCATTCCCCTACTCTATCGGTGCAGGGATACTTTTTGTGATGTTTACTTATGGTTGAATTATATCTGGCTGACGCTGAAAATTAGAATGCAGACATGAGGGGACCAATTAAAATTGTGCGGTAATGACGTGTTTTTTTTTAAAAAAAAGAATGCAGAATTTTTTTTAATTCCACCTTTCTACAAAATATACAAAAATTAACCAACTTTAGCTCTAAAAAGTTTTTGTTGTTAAATAGTCGATTTAATACTGCAAATATGGCGGTCAGCTAGATTTTATTTGCCTATAGCCCAGTGATATTCATATTTAAATTTCATTTGAAAATTTCAATGAATTTTAAAGAAAAAAATTGTTTGAACCTTGTAAAATACGTCAAAATATAAACTTGGAGTTTTTTTGAGGTATACTGTTTTTTTTAATTCTGTAAATTGCGGTTATGTGGACATTGTTTATTTAACAACAAACTGGAGTCAAAAATAGGTTTGCTAGGACCTGTGCAATTTTGTTTGGAATAAAACTATCGATTTTAATTTGATTCTGTAAATCCGTGTGAAAATTAAAAAAAAACCACACACAAATATGAAATTAGCATTTTCTCACCGACATAAAAAGTAGGAACGTAAATGGCCTAACATGAAACATTTTGGGTTTGCGATCCCGCCGAGAAATTAAAGTTTGTCATGAAATAAATAATTTTTAGCAAATACATACATAGTCTCAGAAACTGAACAATAATTGTAACAACAATCTCAAGTGTTTTTGCAAATTTTTGCAATAGGTTTTTTTTTGTGTAGCCTAGGTTTTTCATTTGTACATATTTTGTTTAACCAGGAAAATAAAAGCTTTTTGTAACGCCAATATTAATACATTTAGACTCTGAAATTTTTGAAATAGATGTATTTGTGTCTGAATGTAGTTCATTCATTTTTTCATTGTTTAAACAAAAGAATAAATTGAATCTTGTGAGAAATTTTTTATTTCGCGGCGGGACCACCGACCCAAAACTTTTTTTATTCTAGGTAAATAGGAACATAACTTTTTTTCATAATATTTGCAGCACATACTATTTTTTATTTTTGTTACCAAATTTTTGTTTTGTTTTTCTAAAAAACTATTTCTTACCCATGCATCAGTTTTTCTTGGTCTTTCAAAAGTTTTTTGGCTTGAGCCAATTCTTTTGTTCTTTCCTCTTCAAGTTTGAGAGCTGCGCTTTCGTTTGCACTCATTACATTATTCATCTCATTTATTTGCTTCTCAAGCTAAACTATGCACATTAAAATTATACCAGATACAGCTTCATATACATATACTTGGAATAAAAAAATGCAACTCTATAGAATTTAAAAAAAAGTTAATAATTTTTTGAATAAAAATTTCAAAATAAAAAATGTCATAAATTGAATTAAAAATAAATTTTTACGTGTTATTGGACTTTCAAAGTCTTAGGTTTAATGTTTATTATGTCTAAGTTTAATAGATGTTACATCAAAATAAAATATACAAAAAATAAACCAGCCGGAGTTTTAATTGAAAAAACTATATTCCAAATTTAATTAGTTTCGCTTATTTCTAATCAATATATAATAAATTAATAATAAAATTTTTTACATCATTTGTTTTGGTTTGAAACACCGACACATGGTCCTTGACAGTATTAAGTTCTTCCTCAGTTTTGATTCGCTTCTTAGATTCATCGACCAATCTACAAACATGTATAGGATTTAATCTGGCAGGATCGGTAAAAATCAATTATTTATGCTTATTCTTCATAAGTTTTCGGTTAGCTGCTGACAAAAAATTCTGTAATCCACAATATTCCACGAGTGTGAGACTATTTTGGCAGAATATTTTGCTCGTTGGTCTTAAGGTGGCTGTAAATCGTCGTATAGAACAAAAAAATGTTAATATTTTAACAGGGCGATTACTTAAAGGAGCACTGTCACAAATCAAATTCCTATAATTCCCGAACCGGACTGCTCCTTTAATACCACACCTACCTAACTCAACTTTGGTATTTAGAGTGCTCCACTACAAGGCTACAACATTTTTAAATTTCAGCTGAATCGGTTCAGTATTAAAGGAGCAGTCCGGTTCGGGCGTTATAGGAATTTGATTTGTGACAGTGCTCCTTTAATCATAACAAACGGACTGATTTTTTTCGAACACCGCCAGAATTAATACATATTGCCAAAAAACAATAGTTTCTAATGTACGCTGTTTTATTTAAGACCCCAGTTTAAAAGCAACGCGAATTTGCAATTTATTGAACTCTGTGAATATGTGATTGGGTGTTTATAGTAACATAATTTTGTATTAAAATAAATTTTATGTTTGGCGTATAAAATATATTTTTTTTATTACAGAGACCAAAAAATTTGTACTATACTTATGCTTTTATGTTTTGTTTGCTTAATATTCGTTATTTTATTCATAGTTGCTTAAGTTTTTTTTATAATTCAGTCATATTTGAGCATTCAATAAACTTTTAATCGTTTAATGCCAACAAAACATGCGATTGACTTATTTGTGTTTTTAGATGCTTATATTTTTATTTATCGTTATGGTAAATTGAATCGAAAAAAAAATTATAAATGTGGTGACCACGTGAGATGTATAAAACTACTTGTATATATGACTCTTGACTGCTGTGTTTTAAAATCTAACAAGAGTCGGAGACACATGTATTTTGTGCTAAAATATGACTCATTTTGCGGTACTCGTGACGATAAAGGCTGGTTCATACTTATGTAAAAACGTTCTTTGGACAAAGTCCAAAGGACAAATACAGCGTATAAAAACGTATGTAAAAACGTCCTTTGGACTTTGTCCAAAAGACGATTTTACATAAGTATGAACCAGACTTAAGACTTACTGCTGCTCCAACTGCTGCTGGCGTGTGTGTATCCCGTCCGCGAAACAGAACAGTTTCTCCATGAGTGCTATATTCTTCTCTGTGTCCTCTCTCATTTTCTTGCAGTGGAGACCGAGCTCCTCCCGAGTTATGGTCATATTGTTATTGTCTGGAGCGGACATTTTTCACTGCTGCCTGCTGCTTGATTAGCAGAAAAGACAGCAGTCGCAAATAAAACTTGTTTTTTAATCAAATATGATCCTCGCACTAAAAAAATGACATATTAATTTTTTTTGCACTGAGAATAAAAATCGATTAGAATGAAACATTGCGCCAATGAAAAGGCTTACATGTACCTATATACCAAAGTAAAGTAGTATCAATTATTTGGTTGTAAAAATAATAATATAAGTTTGTTCATCAGTTCAGTGCACGAATTTTTTAACAACAATCTAATTACACATAAATATACTTATCATATAATATTTATTTTTGTCCTTAAATTAATCAGTGGGCAATGAAATATAACATATCCATGAATGGAAAAAATATTAATAAAACACACAGGACAGTTAAATTATACATAACGCATTATGTCATAATTAATAAAACATGTTGACATTATTCAAAAAAAAAACTTAAAATAATAGATTTTTTAAATGTTAAAATCAAAACTGTAACTGTCAATTTCTTTAAAATTCAAATTATGATTTGTTAGAAAGAGTTTGGCAGGCTATACTGAAAAATAAAAAAGTTCCTTCACTGCAACAGTAAAAATAAATTACAAATGGTTTTAAAACATTAATCTTACAATCTTAATCTTCTCTGACTTTACTGCGCTGATTGATAAAACGTATTTTTAAATCACACATTAAAGGTTTTTATGCTAATAGCTGTTTAAATATGCTTTGAAACATAAATAAAATAAAAAAAATAATTGTATTAGGATGGATATTAAAAGTATATTCTAGCAAAAGACGAAACAAAGTTTCGAAAAAAAGCCTTATATTAAATGGAATAGTATAAAGCTACATAAGTCTAAAAACTAAATGCCAGAAAAGACAAACAATCTCTTAAAACCGAAATTAATAACAGATTTTGTAAAATTTTCAGAAAAACAAAACCGAATAAAAACAATACAACAAAAGCTAGTTGCTTTTTAACCATAATAAAACTAATAACATAAATCTCTCAAAAGGAAACTTTACGGATAACCAGCGAAATACCACAGAAGAAGCACACGCCAAAACGAACAAAAAAGATAACGCAAGCCACAGAACCAGAGAAATTTGCAAAAAATATCGCAGCGCAAAAGAAAAATTCGATAGAGCAAAACGACCGCCAAAACGCTAAAATCAAGCAAGTTAAGCCGAAAAACAGAAAAACAGAAAAAGGCACAAAACAAAACAACAGAATAGAAAAAAGAAACAAAAGAAAAAGCGCCAAGAAATCGAAGAGTTCGACAAAACGAAAAAAAGCCAAAAGGCACGTGCCGAAAAGAAAAAAAAACAAAAAAGCGCAAGCAAACAACAAAAACATCACGCGCACATCGGAGCGACAGCGACCAACAAACGAACAGCACCAAAAACCAGAGAGAAAAAAAAAAAACGCAAACAAGCCACACGTCCGAAAACACAAAAAGCCAACAGAAGAGCCGCATAGACGAGCAACGCCCAAAAGGCCAAACGCCACGCGGAAAGCAGAACAAGCAAAAAGAAAAAACAAAAAAACCAAAGAAACGCAAAAAACAAACAACAAAACCAAGACAAGCAGACAACAAAAAGAAGCAACCGAAACAAACCAAAGAACCAAAAAAAGTCCTAATAGACCAACCACAAAACTACCATCAGAAATAGAACACAAAACCACACCAAAACCACCAACCACGAACCCAGACAGCCCAAAAAAAGCCAAGACCAAAAAAAAGATCCAAACCCAAAACAACCCCAGCCCACACGCACCCAAACACAAACCCACCATGAAAACCCTCAAAAAAAAAAAAAAAAAAAAACCAAAAAAAAACCAAAACACAAAAAAAAAACAAAAACACACAAACCCCCCACCACAAAAAAAAAAACACACAAACAGAAACACGCAAAGACAACAAAAAACAACAACACCAAAAAAACCCAAACCACAAAAAAAACCCCAAAAAAAAAAAAAAAAAACAAAAAAAAACCAAAAAAACACAAAATAAAAAAAAAAAAAAAAACAACACACGCCACACAACAACCGCGCAACACCAAAAGGGAAAGAGCGCCCCATTAAATTTACAGTTATTCATAAAACACGGATTTTAATAATATTTGATAGAAAAAAAACCAGGCAGCTAAAGTCTAATGTTTTATTTTTAAAAATTTTTGACAAGTATTTTAAATGAATGTGACTATTTTTCTCAAAAAAAATCACGTCAGAAATTTAATAATCATGGTATTTTTGTGCTGGTGAATTTTAAAATCCACGACTTCTTGTTTGTACCGTTTGTACTGGTTTCTGGAAATTTTGTTTTTTACATTACGTCTTTCAACATTTCGTCTTCAGAAAGCTGGTCTTTTAAACATCCCGTATTCGGAAATCTCGTCTTTTGGGTGCGATTTTTTAAACTTACTTTTCAAAATACAAGTTTTCCATGTTTTGCCAATAAAACAATAGATTGAAAAAAAATTTTTCAAAGCCTAAGCAAAAACCTAAAATCAAGCAAAATTTATTATGATCAGCTTTTACCAACTGATTTGTTTCTAAAAACTAAGAGCCTAAATCAAGCAAAACTTAAAAATCAAGCAAACTTTATAGAGGTAAATTTGTATTTAACGGTGTGTTTTTTGAATTGAAGAGTAAAAACCTATATTTTTTTACTAAGAAGCCTAAGCGAAACCTAAAAATCAAGGAAAACTTTATCGCTCAAGCGAAAACTGGCCATTTGGAAAAGGCGTTTACAAAATTGAATCAAAAAGACGAGTTTTTCAAAGACGAGATGTTTATAAGATAAGCTTTCCGAAGCTCATCTAAAATTTATCATTTTATCTAAAATGAGTCACAGTCGCATATATTTTTTACGAAATGTGGCTCATTTTGCCATAGTAACGACGATTTGTTCCTAATGAAAAATATACCGGACATTTTCCAATATTCCACAATACTCACGGTTTATAATAATTAATGATAAAATAATATTTAAAATGGATTAAAAATATCCAAAAAAATACATCTAAAACAAATATTTTAAAGTCCAATAAATATACAAGAGTCAATAATTGCCAACTAAAAAGTTAAAGTTAAAAAAAAGTTAAAATATCAACTAAAAAAGAGCTAAGTAGCGAGGAAAACAACTTAAAAATAGAGCGCTATGTGAGGGTGTAAGTGTTTGGGTGGTATAGAAAGGTGTGCAACCGGCGGGTCGGTGGTTGTTTTAAAATCCGCGAAGGAACTGTCGTCTGGCTGTCATTTGTATTTCGGAAGTAAGCCCAGGCGGGAGAAAGGCGGCAGGATTATCCGAAGTTTCGGTATCGGTACCGCCCAGCCCCTTCGAAGGAGCTTCTTCCTACCAACAGCTGACGAGCGAAAGACGGTTCCGATGTACTTAACATTTAATTGTCACATTCTTCCAGTAGGACTTTTTTTCGCTGAGACGAGATAAATATAAACTTTTGTTTTAAAACACAGAAATACATAGTTGGCGCTTTTCCGCTAACAAATGATATATGCATTTTGGCTTATTAGGCTTGAAGTGTGCAGAGTTTTTCGCAATTCTTAACGATAAAGCAGTTTTAATTCAAAACAGTAAGATCGAGATGTTAGCAACTAAAATACTGTTTTCTATTGATCGTACGTACTAAACAAATAAAACCTCGCTATGGCCGTCGTCGACATTATATAATTATTATAAAACACCCTTAAACTTTTTTTTTATTTTTTGCTTTGTACTTTTACCAACAAAAAATATCTGACAAAATAATATGACACTGGTACTATCGATAAAACATGGCCAGTTAAACCAAAAAGTAAAACCTCATAAAGTAATAGATAAATGCGACAAGTCGAGGCTGTGGCACAGTGGCAAATCTTACGTCTTGTATGGATAAAGTCCTTGCAGAGACACACTGCATTGTGATAATATTCTTTGTTAATATTGTTATATGTAGTATTTGGTTGCGCAGTAAGTGCTGAGTAACATCGGCCCTGCGTAACCTGCTTTATGCGAAATTAATTAACTTTTAAAGAATTTTTAATAACTAACGACTTAGGTAAAAATTTCACCGTAGATATTAGATTAATTTTAATTAAAACCAGGGCCATACTTCGTCCAAAGTGTCCAAAAGACTAAATCCAAGAGTTCGATTTGTGGTAATCTAAAAGCTTTTTTGAATTTTAAAACGATTTAACTTTTTTTTAGGTTCAAACGCAAAAAAATCAGGAAAAACCCTAAAAAATCTTTTAAATCACTCAAAACTAAACTTTTTGGTTTGGTCCTTTGAAAACTTTGGACGAAGTATGAACCAGGCTTTAATGTCATTTGCAATGAAATTTGAGCAATGGTTCCCAAACAAATGGGATAAATCCAAACAAATATGTAGTTTACCGCCACATCATTAAAAAGTTAAATGGTTATATAATTTTGTATAAAATTATTATTACATATGGTTTTAGTTGATTTTTTATTGTATGGCTGCATTTATTATTTAGTAAACAAAACCGAGCAACTGAAAAATCCGTGGATTTGGTGCAAAAAAGCACCCTAGAAAAAATGCACCCGCGAAAAAAGGGCCCGATGAGTGTAAAAATGTAATGAAACTATGAAAAAACGCACCTGACTACGAAAAAAGGGCCCCATGGCGGGAAAAGTCAAAAGGAAAGAACGCACCCTAGAAAAAAGGCACCGGCGAAAAAAGGGCCCCACTAGTCTAAAAACGCTTAAAGACTATGAAAAAACGCACCCGCCTATGAAAAAAGGGCCCCACTGTCAGAAACTGTTTTTTTATTACGTAAACACCTTCGTGAGGAAGAGTATGGATGAAACGGTGATATTTCAAAAAAGTACAAACGCCATCAACAGTATGAAAAAAAATCTTTTAAGAACAAATAGCTTATACAGCTAAAAAATTTACAATCTTCATTTAACAGAAGCAAAAAGTAAAAGAAACAAGTGAATTAAAATAAATATGTAACATTAAATTTTTTTTTAAATATAACAAACTAAAGGTAAATCCAACGTGGCTGCAACAGTTGTTTGTTGGATTAAAAAATGCCCCCCATTAAGTAACCACTCAAATCACGAAAATCTGACGTCACTTTATTAGCCAATTAGATTCGATTTAATACGGAGTATTTGTTTGATAAAGTGACGTCAGATTCTCGTGATTTGAGTGGTATTTTAATGGGGGAATTTTTTTTATCCAATAAACAGCTG
>JASAMX010031439.1:0-85085 GCA_030248175.1 Microlaimidae sp. YZB2_3
TACATTAAATCAATATAAAACTGCAATGTCACGTGTAATGCTAACGCATTGGAATACTTAAGTTTTAACTTTAAAAAATATTACATAACCGCTGAAAGTTTTTATTTAATTTTTTCTCTCGCGGGTTTATTGTTTATGTCTTCCTGGCAGAGAGCGATTACGCCCTTAATTTCAGTCTGGAAGACTTTAACTTTAGATTGGAACTATTTTTATTATGAAAGAAATTTTTAATAAATTTTCATATTGATACTAATAAGGCCCGACCGGATCCGTGATTTTTGATCCGGCTGGACCGGATTGGATCCAAAAGTAGATCCAGCCGGACCGGAACCGGATATGTACGAAATATTTCAAACTTAATACTATTGTCTAATAATAAAATAAAATAATAAAAAGGTATTGTATTGGCTTAATACATACCAAAGAGCCTTAACAAAGCAAAGAAAAATTGTATAAGCTTAAGCTTTCTAAATGGTATCAATAAAATAAATATATTAAAATAATGAAAAAAACTATAAACAAAATTAATGGTACATAATTATGTTAGGTATATAAAACGACTCCTTCTTTGTTTTTATAATAAAGAAACATACTGCGGAGCTAGTTGGTTCCTCTTAGAAGGGTGACGACCAATATGTCAAAGATTAAATTTTGTATTTTTATAGCGCTTAAAAAACAAAATATTACTAGGGATTGAGCTATAGAAAATTTAAAAGAATACCTATATGAAAATTTGAATAAAAGTTACCAAACCAACTGTCACAATTCCGTGATAGTATACTAGCCTTATTTACAAAACCTTTACCAATTGTTCTAGCTGAGCCGTTAACTATAATTTTTCAAAAACAAAAATAAAACCAAATTGCGTAAAATAGAGTAGTTAAACAATAATTTTAAACAGTTATATATTTGATTTAAAAAAATGATACAAACTGTTTATTGTTTAAACTCTATTAAAAGTAACAAGAAAGAAATTTTCAAATACTTAAGTTTTTAGAGCAAAAACTCTGATTTTTGGATAATATAATTTAAAAAAAAAACAAAGCATACACAATTCAAAACAAATAAATACGTAAAAAGCTTAGAAATTAAATTAAATATAATTAACAAAATCACAGACACAACCAAAAAACAAAAAGACCCATTATGGCCATCAAAACATTTATCCAATCACAAGATAATAGAATAAGTCAAAATTTTTGTTGGGAGTATCAAAATATAATAAAATAAAATTAATTTTATTATGTTCATGTAAAAACATCCAAGATCCAGCCAAGATCCGGTTTTTAAAAAAAGATCTAGTCAGACCGGACCGGATCCAAAAATGGCCGGATATACCAAATCCACCGGACCAAACCGGATATCCGGTTGGAGCCTGGATACTAAACACTTTATTTCATTTCAGGTGATTTGTACAGCGAAGCGGCAGAAGCAGCAGTGGAGGCTATGAAGGGCAAATTGGCAACTAAGTATTACATGTTAGCGGAAGAATGTTATGGAGAAATTGAAGAAGAATAACACCTTTTGCTAACAAATAACTAAGATAAAAAGATTAACATAATAAACGCCTAATGCCAATACCAAACCAAAGTAAGTTAATACCATACATGGGCAACTGGGTGACTGCTTAAACCCGAATTCGGGGTTTTGATAATATTTAAAAAAACGCATTCGTTGCATCGTATTTTCTAGTGTTTTTTTTTACTCATATTATTTTGATTTTTAAAAAAATGAGCGAAAAAAGATTAGTTTTAGACCAAAAAACACTTTTTATGACAATTTTAAGCTTTTTATTGCTTAATTGTAAAACACTTAATTTGAACGTCAACATTTTATGGGAGTTAAGGTAGTCAAAACTAAATTTGAAGACTTTTTTTTCTTTAATTTCTGGCTTGAATCCCTCGAAAATCTTCACGCCGACGTCGAAGGTAAACCTCGCTTTTTAAATTTGGGGGTTAACCTCGCCCTAAGCTTACGTTCCTATGTATGGTTAACAGGTTTAAAAACTTACTGGGTATAAATTAAACGCACATACATTGTGACGGAATTTATCTGTCGACGGTCTGTCTGTTATCTCAGCTATTTATTTGGAAATTTATCTATTTTTTCTATCAGTATTTAATGCCTTTTTACTGTTTTTACGGGAAGCCAATGAACAAAGTTGTGCTATAGAATGGATCGAAATAGTTTTATCGCTTGTGTAATAGAACACTTCCCATTAATTAAGTACATACGATGGTATAATACTTTATTTTTGTAAAAAAAAAACGTTTATGTGTAACTGGTAAAATTAATAATAACAAAATAGTCTCCCTACATGCACTTTAGAAGTAGTTTTTATAGCGAAAATTCCGGACTATTTTGTGTGTCATTTTTTTAAAAATTAAAAAAGTGCAATAATATTCTAGTTAAAATTAAAGGAATTATACACTCACAATTCACAAAAGTACTTTATAGTTTTTATCTTATTTTAGTGGTTTCTGATTGTCTGTTAAAAAAATCCTGAGTTTTTTTAATTGCTCCGAAAAAAACAAGTTTAACTTAATTAATTAAAAAATGTTTAAATAATTAAGGCAATAGTTTCATACCTCTGAATATTCATCTATTAAACATATTAAGGTATTTTTTGCGATATCATGCGGAATTAAGTGTTTTAAATATTTTTTTAAATAGTAAAAATAAGGCAAAATTATTATTAAAAATATAATTATGAATCTAGTGTAAAATATTGTTAAGTTGGATTAAATATTATATTATATTTAAACCCTTAAAAAGTATTATTATTTACAAGCGCGTGAAGATTAATCAATTATTTTTCAGATTTAAAAAAAAACTTCGTAAAATATCATATTTTTTTTAATTTCTCCCATGAAGCTAATAAAAAAAGAGAATAAATTACAGTATGCCCTGATTTTTTTTAAAGTTTAAATTTACGTTTCCTCATTTGATTTCTGCAAAATAATATAACGCTTGTCTGTTAGTATCTGATGGTAAGAAACGTATACATATAATTCTACTGTTTTTGTTAAAGTGTTTTTGTGTAGGGTGTAAGTTGTGTTCGCTATTTTTTTCTTTGCTCATAACTTTATTATGCGGGACGATACCTACCCCAGGTTTTGTTACAACTCCAAATAGTTTAAGTAATATAGGTATTAAAAATAATAGTGAGTGAGAAGAAGGATCAAGGATTTAGTGGAAAAAAACTCCACCAATATTTGGGGGTATTAGAGTTTAAAATCTTAAAATAATGATAAAAAAATTTTGTTATATCCAGTCTATAATAACCCTGTATAGTTTGTAAATATTTACATTGTGTTTTAAATGTTCGGTAGTTGACAAAAAATTTTTTCGATTACTTTATTAACTAAAAAAACACATAAAACGCGTGCGTTTAATGAACAAATGGTTTTTTGTCGCGTAAACTATTTTCTCCTCTGATTTTGTCTCAGTGTCTAAAAATCACTTATTATTGAACGTTATATAATATTGTTTCTAACGAAATACTAAAATTCTGACGTACAAATAGAAATAAACTATGCTTAAATATTTATAATATATTGGTAGGCTGCAATGTACCAATAAACGTTTGCCTGTAATAGAGTTATGCAAGTATAATGCAAAAAGTAAAAGAATCACAACCAGCAAAAGATTAAATCTTAATTTATATACAGCTGGGAAAAGTCCAGAATTAGATTAGAGTGTTGTTTGTTTGTAGAATGCATCCTACCTATGGCATAATTCGACATAAAACTTTTGGTCTACTAAGATATAATGAAGTTTATAATTTTTGTTTTTATTTGCTTTTTTGTTGTTTAAAGTGTTTGTTTTGATTTTTGCGGGTTTGTGCGTTCTTCACTCTTGTAATTATAATCCCATGTTCTAATCACGAGAAAAGTGCTACTAAATGCTACCGGCTAATCTGTAGAGTTCACGAAATTAAAACAATAAAACAACGTTTACCCCTCATTTGTAATAAACTGATTAATTAGCAGTCACTTATCATAGTTTTTTTATTAATACTAAATGTCGAAAGTTAATGGCGCTGTTTTGTTGATAGATGAAATCGCTAAAAAAAAACCACAATCCAACGTAATGTTTCGTTCTAATGTTTGTAATATAATTGTATATAAACAGTAGATTATTTTGTAGTCAGTAGCAAGTTTAAATAATTATTTTTATATTATACGAGCACAGTTACATAACGATCAAAATTTTTAATAGATTGTTTTAGTCTGTTTTTATTTATTTCTCGATTAAAAAGTTTTAAAATCTGTAACAAAAATTTGTTATGTGACTGTTTGTTTACTTGTAAATAAAATAATTATTGTATATTGTATTCGTGTGCGTTGATCTAGTTAGATTAATTGATTATTTTTCAGATTATATAGTGAATGCAAATATAAATAAATTGTTTTTAGCTTGTTTTGTACTGAGCATTGATATGAATTCAAAAAAACGATATTATAAAAACCCCGCTTAAATAAAAATCCTCACATTATTTTTTCTAGAAAAAATAACCCGCGCTTGACCATATTCGATGTTTCTTTAACTGTAGTGTAAGTTACCTTCAAATTGCTCTAAAGCTTGGAACATAAAAATCTGAGGAGACACGGCTTTCTTGTTAAGTAATCTAAAACTCACCTCGAAATGAAATATGTTTTGATTTATTTAAGCCGCATTTTGGAACAATTTTAGCTTTTATGGTTGAATTATATTTGGCTGACCTCGTACATTTATATAAGATATGAAAAGACCAATTAAAATTGTGCGGTTATGACGTTTAGTAAAACGAATTAAAACGTTGATTCTTTTAATTCATGATTCTTTTTTAAAAAGTCAACTTTAGCCCTTAGATTAATAATTGCTAAAGAAGGTATTTAATTTTTTTTAATATTAAACCGTTTTTGCCGAGAATTTCCAATTTTTTTATTGTCAAATAGGGATTCAATACTACAAATCATCGAGGTCAGCTCGGTTTGATTTGCTTATAAGTTTACAATAAGTTAATTTACTAATGAATAATTAACTTTTTCAGAAAATTACCACAAAAAATAGAGCTCATGAGAACTCTAATGTTGTCAAAATAAAAACAAGGTATGAGTTATTATTGAAGTAAGTTCCTGGGAAAAAAGACTATTGTTGTGTGATATTTTATCTATTTGACATTATACTTTATGAAAACCAGCATTGCCAGTGAGATAAATACAGCCCACACCAAGATTGATGGAACCTCAAATGTTACAAAATTAGCTTACTCAATTTTTTTAAAAATATTGATATATTTTCGGTATAGACACCGGTCATGTACTTATTTTACAATTAGATTAATATCTGTCTCAATGACCTTGATATCGCTATATATCTGATCAATCGCAAGATATGTAGAAATTTTTTTTCTAAATACTACGAACTTTTCAGTTCAAGCAAAGACCTTTTTTATTGATTAAATCTCTAAAAAATATATTTATTTTACAAAAATGGCACAATTATTTTATTGAATATTTTTTGTTTTTTATGTTTTTTGTTGATTTTATTATTTTGAAAAAAAAAATGCGGATTAATACATACAACACTTAACAAAATCAAGACCATTAAAAATAATACGTTTCGTCTTCGTGATTTTTGTTTTTAACAACATGTTGTATTGTTTGCAAATGAAACATATAATTCAATAATAAAATTTATTAAAAAGCTCAGTTTTTTGGGCCTGAAAATTTGCTTCTCACGCTAGCATGACCAAAGAACGAAGGCTTAATTTAACAAGTATTTAATAAAACTCTTGCTTGTTGTTGCTAGGATACAGTCAGAAATGAGTTCATTATAGAAAAATGTGTCTATACTACTAAAATATTTTATATAAACAAGGTATATTTTGAAATTATAAAATAAAATCAAACAAAAAAGATTTAGATGCATATTTTTGCTTAAAAAACCTTTTTTAGCTTTTCCTTAAGATGTTTTTTTTTATTATTTTGTTTTGTGTTATTATTTTATTAGAATGTTTGATTATTTTTTTTTGTATTTTAAGACTGAACTATCAATTAATCAATAGTAATAATAATTATAATATATATTATAAAACAAATTTGTTTAGTTAAAATTATATTAGACTGCCATCCAAATCAAACGAAGAAACGGGCGTCATCGTGACGTACTGGTGTCTTGATAAAAATTTTGAAAATCTTGATGACGGTTGCAGCAGCAAAGAATACAAGTTTTAAATCAATGGATTCGACTTTCCATTTAACAAAACTGAAAATTCTTACATTGAAATAAGAATTTCGAATGTTTAATCGGAATGAGCGATAAAGATGCATCTGACACCGATTCCGATGACATCGCTAATCTTTTAGGGGTAGAAATTTTTTTCTTTAATATATTGTATATACTAACCTTTTCAGTTGTATAGGATTTTGTTAAAATGTTGAATTTTTTTCTTCAGGATTCGGTCGCATGTCTTTCGGTTTATACCAAAAGAATTATACAAAAATTCAACCCATGGAACCGAGACACTCTAAAGATAATTTACCTTTTTCTAATTATTATCGCGTTACGAGAAACACAAACACGTCGCGCTGCGCTGTGTATGAGGACACCAACAAATGTCGACAGCGCAACGTAAAAAAGAGGATCCTAAATAAATAAACTTCCTTAATTAGTGGACGAGTTTTGATCAAAATTCCCAGAAAAGGAGCTTACATAGCCAAAAAACATAAATTTTAACTACCAGTCATAAATTGAACTGTTTTTCCGAAAAAAAATGTGGAAAAAGGGATGTTTTTTAGTTCGTCTGTGACATGTTTTATAATAAACGGTTTATTTTGAACCGTAAACACATATATAATTAAAACAAAGGTAAATTTTTATTTTAGTTCTTCTTAATTTATAATTTATGAATAAGGTTTTGTAAATCAGTTTGAAACGAGAAAAATAAGGAGTGGCGATCGGATTAAAGAAAAATATCACAGAAAAAGTAGTAAACACTATGTAGCCACCCCGTTCCAATCTTGCTATAAACATTTTGAAACGTGGAGAAAAAAAATTATTTTCTAGGACGTTGACGAACTTGACAAAGATCTTTTCGGTTCAGTTGGTAAAAAGGGCGGAACAGCGACGCCAAAAAAGGCTCAAAAGTCTGTAACTTTTGCTTCGGAAGACAAGCCCCCTGTCAGAAAATGTAAGCCTTTTAGTTTAATATGGTACATTTGGCGCAAGCTAGATTGTTTTAATAGATAGTTTATTTTGACAGCTTAAACCCAGAGACATACTTTGTTCAAAGTGTCCAAAAAACAAAACCTAAAAAATAAATTTTAGGCAATTTAAGGGGGTTTTTGAAATTTTGAAAAAATCCAAAAAAAGCTTTTAAATCGCCCAAAATTGAAATTTTTGGTTTTGTCTTTTAGAAAATTAGGACGATGTATAAAGCAAGATTAATCCTAAGTAATACTAAAAATATATAAGAATACTATTGCAATAAAAATTTAAAATGCAAATTTTAAGCGAATAAAATGCACTATCGACTTGCATACAGCGTTTTTTAATTTGCATACACCGTTGGCAAAGTTTTCCGAAATAAAAAAATTCAGACGTAGTATGCAACTTAAAACACACTGCATCAATTGCACAGTATTTTTTAGGTGAGATTTATCAATTATACCAAAGTTTTATCAGACAGATACACCTATTAGCAACAGTTGTTTAGTTAAATACACACAACTATAAAAATTCACGTCAAGATTTTAAGGACCCTCAAAATGTCATATAGTATTTGTGATCACGCATATATGTTTTGCTCTGTGTGAATGGTTATGGAAGTAGCTAATAGAATAATTTTTAGCCAGTTAGTGCTTGGGAAAAATCTCCAATGAATGGAAAATCTTGTGTTTTTTTTCATAAGCACTAATTGGCTAAAATTGATTCTATAACGTTATAACTCTGTAAAGAATATTAACACTCCACAATTTCCGTTTAAACGGGAGGGTTTTGACTTGTTTGTTCACAGTGCAATTGTAAAGATACAGTTCAAAACAAACACTGACATACTTTCTGTGAATCAATTTTTTGGCCTTTTTTCTCTAATATACACATCTTTTTCTGGACTAAAATTGAATTTTATTTAGTTGATCTTGTTAAAATGCTTAGGGGACTCGAGAGGAATAATTAAAATTGTGCGGTTTTGTCATTTCATTTCCAAATTGATGAATTTAATATATCATTAAATATTAAACCGTTTGATTTGCTTTGTTGTTAAATAATCGATTTAATACTGCAAGAAATATTGAAGTGTTAGCCAGCTTTATATTATTTACGTTTTACCAAAAATATATAATACTATATATTATATTAAGGAAAAATATGTCACTTAGTCTCAGAAGCGAAACGATTTGGTGCCATTTTTTGAGCACTGCCATTAATTGTTGTGCGCATAAAATGGCAAAACAACTGCTCTTATTGAGGCATGTGTCGTGTAAATGGGCACTGCTCAAAATGTAGCAGTGTTTTTGCGCATATACTTGCATGCTAACTCGAACGCACTGCATTTTGAAGCACACTGCACTTTTTTAGCAATTTTATGCGCATATATGCGCATATACTGCACATAAAATGGCACAACCGCTTGAAACAAAAAAAATAAACCGACTTAAAAACCGCTACTTAGTTTGCACACTGTACACAAAATACAAACTTTTAGTATAGACATACAAAAATAAAATCCAATGGAATACATAAATATATCTTTTTGTGTATTGTATTGTATTTTATTTTTATATGTCTATACTAAAAGTTTGTATTTTGTGTACAATGTGAAAACTAAGTACTGGTTTTTAGTGGGTTTATTTTTTTTGTTTCAAGCGGTTGTGCCATTTTATGTGCTGTATATGCGCATATATGCGCATAAAATTGCTAAAAAAGTGCGGTGTGCTTCAAAATGCAGTGCGTTCGAGGTAGCATGCAAGTATATGCGCAAAAACACTGCTACATTTTGAGTAGTGCCCATTTACACGATACATGCCTCAATAAGAGCAGTTGTTTTGCCATTTTATGCGCACAACAATTAATGGCAGTGCTCAAAAAATGGCACCAAATTGTTTCGCTTCTAAGACTGAGTGACATATTTTTCCTTAATATATTATTATAGTATTATATATTTTTGGTTTTACTGTGTCAATTAAATTAATTTACAAAAAAACCGAAACTTTTTACTTATTTTTGCTTTATTTAAATTGAAAAGTTGTTATATGTTTGATTTAGGGTCGATAGAACCCAGGGAATTCGGAACTGGAACTTGAAGCCAGTAAATAGGAAACTTGGAGCCGCAAGTGGGGAACTTTGGAACCGAAAATAAAAATTGCTAAAACGTTTACCTAAGCCTAAGTGAAGCCTAAATTTACACCCAAACCATTTTTTTCTTTAAGGCTCCAAGTTCCCAGCATGTGGCTTTAAAGACCCCAACCATATGTTAGGTAAGAATTAATACAAACTCAGATTGTTTTTATAAGTTTGTTGACTGCAAACAACAGTGTTCGTATTTTTATTGTAGCATATACTACAATATACTGTACAAAGCTGTGTAATATAAGTGATATAAGGATATGATCCAGCTCTTATTTAATTTTGTTTTCAACATTACATTTCTAAATAATTGTTTAGTATCGAAGCAAGAACGTGTAGGCAGCGATTTCCTTGATGATTCCCCAAAAAACTCGAGCCTGGTAAGTTAAAACTTGTTAAGTTGAAAGGCCGTTAACCTGGCCAAATGTTAAAGTCACAACTTGCACCTCTAAACACTTACTGGTTACAAAAATTATAAGGGCTACTACGTTTGTTTAATATATTGGACAAAATAACCGGGGTATTCCTTCTGGGTCCTGGCCATTTATTGAGTTTTTAAACAAGCAGCCAATCAATGAGCTTTGTTTTAAATTGTTATTTAAAAAAGAATTTGCTAAATATCTATTAAGAATTTTTGAGGTGCGTTCTTAGGTTTAAAGCCACCAACCGCAATGGAAAATTTATATTTCAAGCCTTTCTTATTGAAGTTTCACTGCCTGGTTTTGGTAATTAGTCCGTTTTTAGAGTATTGTAAAAAAACAGTGAGCTTTTAAAAATTACACTTTTTTAACAATTAAGTTAAGATTTGGTTCCGTAAACTTTTTTCCCCAAGCTACTACTCTGTAGCATTTGCCACATGAGGTTGTTTTTGTCTTAGCGTGTTAATGCGTAAATTCTGTCGTGTTCTGCGACTGTTGACATATCATGGTGAAAAATAAAAACGACAAGTTTTACTTAATGATAGAGTTTATAGTGAAAATTGTGAACAAAAAAACATCACCACGTTAAAAATAACACCCTGGAAGCATCGGCAAACAAAATTACTGCAACAAGTTATAAAGAAAGTGTATAAGCAATCAAATTTATTGTTTTGGTATTAAAATTATTGGTCGAAACTAAACTGTATTATTTTCGAAAATGGATGCCTAAACATTTTAAACATATATATTGAACATAAAAAATCGGATGTGATTTAACAAAATTTATTTGCTTTCAAGTTACAGTATTTATTGGCGTGAAGTTTACAAGTTATCACACTTTTTTCAAAAAAAAAACATTTAATTTGTATTTCAAAATTTGGACAAAAATGAAAAAAAAAATTCCATGTTTTCCTCACAATTTGGATTTTATATAATTTACAAGCAACATAATAAACCACACGCCAAACACATAAGTACCACAACAATACCGTAACAAAGACAAATTTGTGCGATTGCGAAAACATAAATTTGTGATTTGCACCAGTAATTAGAATCGCCTCTCATCGGTTGTTCAGGCGGAGGTCTGTACACTCTATAAATTAAATAACGTACTTAAGTATATGATATAATTTTTTACAGGTTTATTTTCAATAATTCCTCAATAATTTCTCAATTCTCAATTTCTCAATTCTCTCAATAATCAGTGTCATATTTAAGTTGGTTTTTAACCTTTTTATCTGCTATTTAAAAAAACATCTCTCAATCAAGTAAATTGACATAGAATGTTAAAAAAATTAGACCGACCTCTCTTTAAAAAACTTCACCTTTTCGAAAATCACATTAGATTTTATTTTTGATCCTGAGTTCAGGTAAAATTTAAACTTTACGTATGCTTTTTAAATTAAATTTTAAAACATCTGTAATAATCACTATAAAAATATTTCGCAATTAATTTTCGCTTTTTAAAAGCAGTCCTAATCTGTGTAATATTAAAATAATTTAGAAACTGTTATTATTTTATACTTCTTTAATCAACAAGAAATTCGGGGTTTTAGAATATTAGAATACTATATTTTGTCCATTTTCATATGGGCTTTGTAATTTCTAATCTTTGTATTGTAAATTAATAAGCGCATTCATTTTTTAAAAAAATACGTAAGTAACTGTATAACTTAAGGAATTTACAGATTTGTATATTAAAAAAAAAAAAAAAAAAAAAAAAAAAAAAAAAAAAAAAAAAAAAAAAAAAAACAAATTGGTTTAATTTTAAACGTAGTTGAATAATATTTTTGATAAAAAATACAAAAAATAAATATGCGTTTATTTTTTTAAAATTACAAACTATATTTTTTAATAAGCCCAAGATAAAAATTAATGAAATAAAAAAATCCAAAGCTGTATTGTAATACTCACTACGATATAACAGTATACTATACTTATCGTAATGAGTATTACAATATTAAACTAATTTTAAAAACCAAAATATTGTCTGGTTTTTAAATTTATTTTAATATTACACAAGTATAATCTATTAAAGATCAAAGATTAATGGCAAAATGTTTTTACATGATTGTTATATAATTCGCAGGGATTTTTTTTAATTTAATTTTCAGGTCTGTGTTTGATAAACGCGTACGACGTACCTAATAATTAAATTTCCTGTTGTGTTTGATAGTTTTTGCTTCGGTGTTCAGGCAGGGTTAAGATTAACATTGTAAAGCATTAAAGTTTAACTCGTTCTGGTGATCGCCTTTTCTCGGTTACCGCGGTGAACTTCGCCCAAGCTAAATTATTCGTCCACCGTGGCGAAACCTTCGTCCCACGGCAGTAATATCTGCGTATAACCATCGTGGTGTCTGAACTTCTACGCTGTTAACTCTACGTTTCACCCAGGTCGTACCCTGGTAAAACGTAATATTTTGCGTGATTAAAATTAGCATAATCGCTTATTGCCTGGTGAGCGAGCAAATTAAAATGGTTAAAGTTGTACTTAAAATTTTAATCACACATACAGTGTATTACGTACCACCCTGGGTACAACCTAGGTGATACAAAGGAGTACCGCAGTGAAGCTTACATGCCGCAATGATTAGAAAACGATACTATTACCGTGGGAAAAAGGGTTTTCCGTCTTGAGATGAAGGTTTCACCGCGGTAACTGGGAAAAGTCGATTAGGGGAACGGGTTAAAGTATATAGTAAGTTGGTTGAAAAAAGATGGCTCTACAAAAACGCTGCTTGTTTAGATAGGAATATGCTTTACTACTACTGTTAGACGCTGAAAATAATAAAAGGTTTAAAATAATACGGTCACATAAAAAGATCAAAAATATTAATACCGAAGAACCCAATAGTTTCCCATTATGAACCAACCTAGAAGAAACGTGTTCATAGTAAAATCAAATATTCGTGCGGTTGGAACCCTGTCCCACATGGCCATAGGTATAAGTCTTGTGGTTTCACTAAAGTAAATCATACTTTAATTCAGTCCTTAATAAAATATAGAGTTCATTTGTTCATTAAGCAACTCTTGCGAAAGCAAGGTATAAACAGCTTTTTTGAATATAATTATTGTAGAAATTTATTCAAAACAAATGAATGCAATTTTTACTTTTAATTTTTCCGTTTTTATTGCGATGTTCTGTTTGTTCAAATTTTAAACAATTGTTAAAATCAATAATTTCAACAATATTCTTCACATTTATATATAACATATTTTTGTTTTATCTATAATCTTTATATACAGCCAATTATAGGCACAATTTAATACATTACTTTGCCAATATAACAAGCGACGGTTTATATTAAGGCTGTACTAAATAAATTCGGTTATATTTTAAGTATTCCGTAATCCTACCTAAATGGGAACTTGGTTTTTTGGCGTCTGTTTTTTACAGTAATTAAAAATCTGCAAATCAATTAAACTTAAAAATAATAAAAAAAACAAAATAATGGTTATTTAATCGTTTTTGTGTGATACAAAGTGATAACTGTAAACTCTGACCTTTTGATCAATGGAACACTGAATTCTTTTTTACTTGATTACTATTATTGGTAACTAAAATATAACGGAAAACGAGGCAGGTTCCGCTATTATCAAATAAAAATTTATAGTATATTTGGATAATAATTTTGCGGTATTCATTATAACACAGATGACATAAAAATTAAAAAAAATTGTGACTTTATATAATATGTATTGCTGGATGGACAAATTTACTGTCCTAACTATATAGAGCACGCCCTATGCAAGACTCGCCTTATAGTTAGGGTACTCGGTTGTTATGTGTTAACTAGAGCCTGCTCCTTAAAGAGTGGTTTGTGGTCCTAGTAGGACTTGTAATGACTCTTACTAGGGCGCGCCATATTATTGCCATATGGTTTCAATTATTTTTAATTAGGGCCCTCAGAAAAAAATCACTTCACAATTTATATAATAATTACTTTATTAAGTTATGTAAAATGGTACGGGGTCTTTAGAGCCACAAGCAGGGAACTTGGAGCCATCGAATATTTTTGGGAACTTGGAGCCACGAGCTAAGGGAACTTGGAGCCTTTCAGAAAAATTGGTTTGTGGTAAAATTTAGGTTTCGCTTAGGCTTAGGTACACGTTTTAGCGATTTTTATTTTTGGCTCCAAGTTCCCCAGTTACGGCTCCAAGTTCCTATTTTTGGCTCCAAGTTCCAGCTCCACGTTCCCAAGGCTCCATCGACCCTAAATTTGTAAAATGAATAAATAAACAGCTCTTAGTTTTAATGTAAACATAAAATTTACGATTAGTGTCTATTAAAATTCAAAAAGTTTTTACGAAAAATAAAAAACTGTTTCCTTTAAATTTATTTTTTTCTGAGACCCCTAACTAAGCCACTCCCTAAGCCACCTTTCAGAAACAAAGCCATAATTAGAACATTTTAGTGTCTTCAGTAGGGCACGCCCTACTTACAATAAACCCCAGTTAGAGAAGTAATTATGTCTGAGAATTATAAAGTTACACAATTTTCTCTTATTTTTATATTTTATATATTTTTGACAGAGTTACTTGAAATTATATTGCTGTCCAGTGCTTCTTTGAGATTGTTTCCATACGGTCGCCATTAATCGCAACATCCAAGAGATTCCGCCCACTATCAAGTACAAAGGAACCTTAGGTTCAGCGGGACATTCATTAAAAAAACTTAAACCTATAACAATGTATAGTAGTATGTTTATACCATACGGAATTTTGTAAAAATCAAAAATAAATGAGTTCGATATTTTTAGCTAACAAATTATTAAGTTAAAAATATACAATAAGTTGTAATAAAAATAATATAATAGTATCATAAAATATTCAACTGATTTTCGGGGTTCCATTGTTGATAAACAATATAGTTTTACTGGATTTAACCCCAAGAAATTAAATGTAAGCTGAACAGCTAACAAAATTCTTTATTCCGATGTTTCGAAGCATAAACTTGCTTCTTTAAAAAGGTTCTAAAACATAAGCAAATTTAATAATAAATAGATAAATAAAAGTCAATAAAACAGTTATAATAAAGGTAAAATATGTGATGAAAAAGCAATCAATATTACGATAAAACATTTGGTAATATAACAATAAGCTGTTGTCACGTGAAAAAGAGGGATAATTATGATAAAAACGAATTAAATTTGCTAATGTTTTAGAACCTTGATAAAGGAGCAAGTTCATGCTTCGAAACGTCGGAATAAAAAGTTTTTTAGCTGTTCAGCTTACATAAGAATAATGTATTAATTTTTTTAATATTAAAAAACTTCTTTTTCAAAAAAATAATACTTTTTTTTATGTTTTTAATATTATTGCAAGTCATCGCGGTCAGGTAAGTGTAATTTGCCTACATATAATTGACAAAGATTATCAATATTAAAAAAACAACAAAAACAATAAATCTTACCTATTAAAAGCATGGCAAGCGGTACAACTATCATGCAAGCAGTGAGTATGGTAAACGCACTACTGGAACCGAGAATTCCAAATGCCGTTCGCAGTACCTGTTAAACGTGGCTGGATTATTATGACTTCATTGTGTTTATAAAGCATTTTGAATTATTCTAGGCTATTTAGTATTTTTAAAACTTTCCCGAATGTCTAATTGTTTTTCTTGGAGTACCCTACCATGTTTCTAACTGTTTTACTCTTTTTAAATGTTATTCAGGGTTTTAAAGACTTTTTAAATATACTTTTATTCATTTATAATCAGTTTCTTGTTTAGGCATTCTTTTAGTCTGTTTTATGTAACAATACTGCGTAATCAGCTGATTTACACACTTAGCTTTAGCGATTCTATGCTTACATATTTTGAGTAAAATATTGACATTTGAGAAAACATTGAGGTGTCCTTGATGTTTTGCTTAGTTTGCATGGGAACCATCAGTTTCTTGATAAGTTTAGGCTCTTAGTTCCATTTAATTTTATGAAACAATCTAATTTTGTTCTATATTTTAGATTGTTTTTCGTATAAAAAATTGTATTTGAAAAATTAAGTTTTTTTAAAATAAATAACGAAAAAAAAATAAAAAAAACTCTTTATTTGAAAACTTTCATGGAATGCTAATACCAAATACTATCATTTTAAAATGGTAAGTTTATTAAATTAAAAAAAGTACGAAATTGGTTTACATTTGTATGCATATAGACCTTGTTGAGGTAGTATGTATGGTATTCCAGAGAGGTTCTAAGGAAAGGTGTTTTTTTGGAACTCTGACGCACTTTCACTATTTTGTGCTAATTTACTGAATGATATAAAATAATTTTTATATTTAAATTAAATATTTTTTTAAAAACAAAAAATATTTCAAAAATTATTAAATACGTTAAACAAATTATAATAAACTGCGGCTAAAATTACTTAAAATATATTAAAAAGTTAAAAGTTTAAATTATTCATTCAAAAGAACAAAAAGGCTTCAGAGCTCCGAAACCTTCTCCACTTTAAATGGTCGAGACCCCGTAGCATGATATTTGGGGATAGAAACAAAAGCACTATTATACGTTTTTACCTGGAGGTTGCTTTCGGCTCCTTCCTTGGCATCCGCGACTCTGGACCAAACGTCAGCCTCGTCTTCTTCCATATATATTGTTTCCGCATCCTTAATTTTTTAAAAAATCTTTTGATTTTGGAAGTATGTTGTGTTATATTATTTTGCAGATATTAGTGTAATCTCAACTTCAAGACCCAATTTTTCAATATAAATAAAAAAATGGGCTTGGAACAAAGCTTAAGCCAGACTTTTGGCTCAAAACGAAATATTCTATTTCGGCACTGAACTCGGAATTTTGGCATTTTTAAAATCCTAATTTTCTATTTATTTGAAAAATACATCTGGGAAAAAATACAAGAGTTGTCGGTTGCCAAGTTAATAACCTTTAGCATCAATTATTATTCCAAACTTTCCACGCTAAACACTTCTGTAATTTACAGTTTTATCTTTTTAAAAAACTAAAAATGATGTTAGATTCATTTAAAAAGACAAATAAAAAAAAATTAAAATTTTGATACCTGGGCCATTGTATTTTTTGAATAAAACAATATCTAATAAAATTAAAGGTTTTATAACACGAAATATTTTAGCAAATAAATGTAAGTTTCTTATTTGATATAGGTTGTGTGTTTGACATTGTAAATAGCTTTTTTTTTGACCACTTCCAGAATTTCCGGTACAAATCACACGCCCTTTTGTCGCAGTAATACACCTCCCAGCATGAGGAATTTCCGAGTTAAATTGATAATAATAATTTTGCTGCTAGTAAATTGCAGTTGGATTATTTAACAAATTATGATTTGCATTAGGTGGTAGTACATAAATGCTGAAAATAACAAAGCTGTGCTGTGCTTTATTACATTAATTATCAAAAATATCAAAAAATGAATTATGTATTGATTTCTTATTTGTGAGTTTGATGTTTTAATTTAAGTCCACCCCACTCACAGCCACATACATAATACGATTATATTAAAAATGCTATAAAAACGAGAATTTAGCTTAAAATAGAAAACTAGTCCGAAAAAAAAGTATCCTATTTATTTACTGTGTTTTGTTTTGATTATAAACACGGTTTAGTAGAAAATCAATTAATTATAAATGCTTACCTCATGAAATATTACATCGCCTCAATCTGCCATAATACGCGCGGGTTCTGCTTGTTTCTGCGGTGAAACACTGAATTAGTGTATAAAAAAACAAAATTTCGCCTCTGGTGTAGCGAGTAGAATGTAAAAATGTCAAAGACCATGCCCAAATATTTTATGAAACTCTTTATTCATAGCGACTGACTACTATACGTTTTTTTATAATTTTCATCAAAAACTACTGAACTTATTGTTTTACCTCCGAAATTAATTTACCTGCAGTCTTTTGTTTTAAAAATTTCATTAATAAAGGATTGTATATACTCAAATAAATTTTAGGTCTCAGTAAAAAAATCACCAGCTTCTGCTTTAGATGACTTATTCGGTTTCGGCGAAAAAAAAGGTAAATAAAATTTTATAGAAAAAAAACTTGTTTTTTAAAAGCTGACTTTTTTTCATGATGACAAATAAATAAATTAAAGCGTGAAACCTTCGATAAATTTATTATATATTTTAAACTTTAAATTGAACTAAGTTTCAAATATGTTATCAAAATTTTTTTTTAATTTTACTTTTTCCTAATTTTTACAGACAGGTTTCACTGAAGCTACATAAAAGATACCAAGTCAAACGCATACCAGACATACCTACACATCTTTTTAGTTTCCAATGAAAATTATACGGTCGATTTATTTTATGTAATAAATTCCTAAATACGTAGTTTCCACTCTCACGTGTCTCCATGAGGCATACTTTACATGTATATTGTACTATCCAGAGTTAAAATAGCACATGCGCAAAGTTTTGTTTTGTTGTGTAGAAATAATCACAGTGAAAAAATCCAGCAATAAGTGCTAAGAAAGTCGCAAATTTCTTTTGCAAAAAACTAACACTGCTTTAAAAACAGTGGGCCAGACCAGAAAACTAGCAGGAAATGGCGGATTTTGCGAAAAAAAGTCGCACAAAACTGCACATGTGCGACTTTTCTAAGAAAATTTTGGTCAAAAAGTTAGTCTACTGTCTAATATTTTTTGTGTTATATATTTGATTATAGTAACCACTTAAGTGAATTTGGCGCAATAATACGTCTTAAATCTTTTATAGAGTCGCGTGAAGAAATTAAATCAAGCCCAAAAATTCAGAAATCAACTATTACTTCTAAAGGGTAAGATATTAGTTATTGTTATATAAGTTATTAGCAAAAAAATTAAAAACTTTTTAAACATACAAGTAGCATGTGTTAGCCATACGGCTGACATAATTTTTGCTGTTTACAATATGCTGTTTACTTCAAAATCTGACATTAAATTTAAAATTTTCACAATTAACAACTTCAGAACAGAGTTTTTAGCAATTTTGGCAGGGAAAAATTTATGGTACATAAGGAAGTCTGTGTGCACGAAAGAAAATTTGGACGTACCTGGCATAACAAAATTTTAAGCCGGTGTCGTAGAATAGATCTTCCCCCATTACAGATCTTCCCCCCCGGAAGATATATTCTGGTTCACGCCAGAACAGATCTTCCCCCCTCAGAATATTTATTCCCCCCTGTGTTAAAGCATACAGCAAAAATTTGCATAAAATTCTTAACAGAGAGGGGAAGATTTATTCTGGTGTTCACTCTAGAATAAATCTTCCCCCTTGTTATAAATCATGTAAAAATTATTTGCATATTAAAAACAACATCCTTTTTTTGTTTTTTGCGTCATTTCGTTTTTTTTTTTCAAAAAATTCATAAAAAATACTCGAGGTTTCAGATCAAAGAATTGGTAATAAACACAAAAAAATAAATTTTATTCTAATCAAACATTTGAGATATCCGAAACATTTAAAAAAAACCTGCCTTTTTAAATTAACACCTTTTGAATGTTTTACTTAAAATTAGGATTTCGATCCTATAAAGCTAAAATGTGAACCCTAAGCAAACCTAAGCAGAAAACATAAATTCAAAATATTAACCGTTTAAAATATTAAGCAATATATTATGAAAAAAGTTAGAACTCGCAGAAAAGTTTGGCGGCGCCAGAAAAAATACATTCTGCATATCTTCGGAAAATATCACTTCCTGATTAAAAACAAAAAAACTTTTTTCCTAAGCCTAAGCAAAACCTAAAAATCAACCTTAACAACCAAAAAAATAACAACTTTAAACCTGTTTAATGTTGAATTAACTGCTGAACATGAAGAAGGTTTTTTTTGTTTTTGTATTGGCTTTTAAATAAAAAAAACTAAAAACTTATGGGTACCCATAATCTAATTTTTATTTCTTCTTATTTCAATTTTTGTCTATATATTATGTTTTATAAGAAGCAAAAACTGAAAGGTAAATAATGAATCAAATACTGATCGAAAAAAAATTAAACTGGTGTCATTTTTTATGTCTTTTTTATTATACTTTGTCTTAAAAATTGATAAACTTAAAGAAAAAAGCCTTTTCACGATATTAATTTTCTTAAAAAATATTCAGTTTATTTAATTATGGCATATTTTTTTACATACCCAAACAAACGAACTAATGCAAACGTATTTTTTTATCTTCAAAAAGCAACTAAATAATACTTAATTATTAATGTCAATGCTCAACTGTTTTTTGAATTAACAACATTTAAAGCTAAAGTGGATTTATATAAAAATACAAAAAACAAACTATTTTTTTCTAAATGTAACATTTTAACCTTCTGTGTTAAAAATTATGTTTTTAAAATTTGAACTAACAAATTCTCGTGTATCATTTTTTAAATTTATGCAAATTTTTGAGGGGGGAAGATTTATTCTGGTGTTTGAACCAAAAATATTATTTTTGTTTGAACCAGAATAGATCTTCCGGGGGGAATAACTATTCTGAGGGGGGAAGATCTATTCTGGCGTAAATCAGAATAAATCTTCCGGGGGGAAGATCCATTCTAGAGCCACCAGAATAAATCTTCCGGGGGGAAGATCTATTCTAGAGCGCACTAGAATAAATCTTCCGGGGGGAAGATCTATTCTGCGACACCGGCAGTCCCGCCGCGAAATCCAAATTAGTTATGAAATAAATAATTTTTAACCGATTTTATCAGAAACTGGAGATTTAACAACAATTTTAAAACATTTTCAATTATTTTGTAACTTTTAACCATTGTCTTTACCTATTATTTGAGTTAACTAAAATTTTTTTAAGTAAATTTGCTAGTTTAATCAGAAAAAACGTTTTGTAATGCTTTAATTTAATATATATAACCGCGAAAATGTTGAAAATATGTTTTATTTTTGTAGTATCTCAAGTTTCAAAAATATAACAATGATTTCAATTCATTGAATCTTACAGGAATTTTGTTTCTTGGCGGGAACGCTGACCCACATTTTTGTGTGGTTCCTTTCTGTCGACTATTACCGAGTATAAATTATTTTAAGCCAGTTCAAGGACAAAAAAAAACTTTAAGTAGAAAAATCCGAAAGCCCTTTGATAAAAATAGGGTGTCCAGTATAAAAATGTTCTTGCTGATATTCTGATTCTCCGTTTACTATTGTTTTTTATCGTTATTTTTAAATCTGTTTAGATACAAAAAAAATTCAAATGATAAAATCCAAAGGTTCGGTTGGGGAAAATTGCTTGCCAGTAAAATGAAGATGGGAAGTTTGGATACACACTCACATTGCATCTATTAAAATTTTAGTCAGTTAGGATATTTAATACGAAAAAAGAATTTAAAAATGTATATCTGTGTAATTAATTTATTTCCATGGCTTTGATAGAAATCTGGCCCTTCCACCGAGCCCCATTCCCCCCCTCCCCACCTCCCCCCAATCGGCGTTAAATTTTAGATTATCAATTTTTCAGTGGTTATCTGTTCTTGTTACGCAATAAATTTTTAGTATATTACTACTATTATTACTACTATTATAGATTCTGCGTCATGTTGGAACCAGAATATAGTATTAAAGGCTAATATTAAGTGCTACAATCGTTTCTGTATTATGTCTCACTGCTGTTATTAACAGCAGTGAGACATAATACAGAAACGATTGTAGCACTTAATATTAGCCTTTAATACTATATTCTGGTTCCAACATGACGCAGAATCTATACAACACACCGGTGGGTGTATTTCTGCGTCATGTTGGAGACGAGCATAGTAATAAAAGTTCGTACTACTGGGGCGGGTCCACTAAACGTGTGCTGACTAGGTGCTATCTTAGCACGTTGTTTAAAACTCTTGTTAATGTTTTAATTTGTGGGTTTTTTCGAAAAATCTAACAGAACTTTTTGTTTACATGGCACAAACTGATATTTTATTAATTTTATACATATTTGTTGTATATACAAATTATTAAAGCAATAACCCTAGTTACGGGTTAGCAGAACTCCTAACTACAGTTTAAGGCTTTATTAAATTTGATTTCAAACAAATATGCATAAAACCCTTTAAATATTAATTTATCCTATCTAAAAAAGAGTCTTTTAAGTTTGCCCAAGAAAAAACCCAGAAATTAAAACATTAACAAGAGTTTTAAACAACGTGCTAAGATAGCACCTAGTCAGCACGCGTTTACTGGACCCGCCCCAGAGTGCTACATTGTTCTTTAAATAAGCGAGCAAGGATGAATGTTTATAAAAATATATTGATTTATTTATTTGAAACTAAGGCAGTGTGTAATATTTCTTGCAGGAAAACTCCTTCAGCCCTGGATGATATATTCGGTCCCACTGAGAACCGCGGTATGGAAGGTCGCAGAGCCCAAACTGAAAAGCCCATCAAGAAGAAAACCGCAGACTGGCTGGGACTCGGGGGGAGCAGTTCCGACGACGAGGAAGACGGTGGACTTAAAGGTAATCGTGTTTTATGTTGCTTAAAAAATTTTTAAATAAGTGTCAAGTTCAATTATTCGTTTGATTGTTTGATTGATGATGATGATGTCAACAAACAATGATTTGTTTGTTTAAAAAAGTTTATTCATCTAAAAAATTTTAAAAGAGTACTCGTTGTTCAATCACTTTTCTTATTTATACATCACCCGGAACGGACTATTCGCTTGATATAAAATCTATATCTTCTTCAAATGTAATATTGGGTTTCTTGTGAACTAAAACATTTTAATATTTCAAGCTGCTTGCTCAGGAAGATCTCGGAATTTAATTTCATGTTATATAGAACATTTTGTTCTATTAAGGTTTACTTGCCAAAAAGAAAACTGCGGTAGAGGTAAACAAACCCATTGAAGCAGTCAAAAAATCACCTCAACAAGCTCGAAAAAAGGAGCCAGAAAAGATTCCACCTTGGGAACAGCCTGATCCACCAATCCAAAAAAAGCAGGAGCCGCAACAGCCAATCATCGTTCACCAGCCGGAAGCTCCGCCTTCTAGCTTACACGGGCAGCAAAATTTAAATACTCAGGCTGATCTACAAAAAGTTCTGGAGCTTAACGAACAAAAAACCGCTTTTATTGAACAGCAACATCAAAATACAGCTAAACGGTAATTTTTTTTAGAAAAAGGGGAAGAATATAATATTAAAGTTTTAGCATTTTTTCGTTTCAATGTAAATTTCCTAGTTTTTATTTATATTGTGTTTATTTTCCTCAAAAGTATATTTATTTTATGTTACTACCGAAAGCTATTCGACGTTATTTTTTATATTGTTTTGGTTTGTCCTGTTTTTCATAAAATTCAAAAATTTATTTTGTGACAAATTTTCATTTCGTAGAGGAAATTCTTAATCAATGATTTGCGTGTTAAAAAAGTTTTGAAATAAAAACATAAAAAATTAACAAGATTAAACTTTCTAAACAAGGAACAGTTTATAATTTTTAAATGTTGTTATAAGAGTTAATAATTTTCAGGTTACAAGAAGAAAATGACAGACTGCAACAAGCGCTGGACCAAGCAAATAAAACATTGTGGGAAGAAAGGCAAAAACTGATTGAAGAAGCTAAAGAAAAACAAAATTTTGCCTTTCAAGACGCTCAAGAAGAAATAATGAAGTTAAAAGCTCTACACAAGTAATAAATTTTTTAAAAAAATGGTCAAGTGGTATAGTTTAAAATAATCTCACGATGGTCAAAAAAGAGAGCTCTCAACGAAACTTATTCTATACTAAAGAAAGAGTACGCCAGATATCGTCTATATATTTCCTTTATAACACCCGCGAGCGCCGCTATTTGGTCTTCTGCGTGCATTTTTTATCCATATTCGCGCTTGCATTTTGAATCCCCACCCCCCTGATTCGTGAACATTAATAGAAGGGAAGAGGAGGTATAGATTATAAAACAATAAAGAATATAGTGACGTCCCTAATGACGACAGTACCGTGAGCACCAACAATAACATTCCTGCTTCTGCCTCTTTGTGATTTACTGAGCGATAGAAAATTTTGTTAATTATAAATTCGTTGAGGCTGAGCGCTTTTTTACCAAGACGTTAGTATATATTATAAAATTAAAAAAAGTGATATAATAATGTTAACCAAATTTTAAAGTTTTAGTCCGTTTTTTTATATTGTTTTGTTTAAAAAGGCTTATAATTATAAATATTTAAAATCATGTTGGATTTCAGTAGTTTTTAAAATCTCATTGTTTGACATTTACTAAAAATCATACGTGGAGCAAGATAAATATTTTTATTGAAATTAATTTGTATTTATATTTTTGAATTCTGAATCAGTCTACAGAGATTGTTGTATAATCTTGAATATGTTTTTAGAGATGCATTAGAAAATTTAAAAATAGACCATTCCGAAGAATTAGAGCGACTTAAAGCTCGAATGTCGAAAGAAGTGGAGGCCGCGGCAAGCGCTTATGAACACACGAAGTAACAAAAGCTTTCTTAAAAAACCATAATATTACCTACATAGGAAAACCAAACGTATTTTATTTGTGTACTAAATAAAAACCGGGGGTTATGTTTTATTGGTTATGTAATAACCAATCAAAACATTGTTATTTATCATGATTTATAATCATCAATTTATAATAACCAAGAAGGCGGTTTGAAAGATATTTAAACCTTATCACTCTTTGTGTTTATGAAAATAGTAAAAAATATAGGGCGGAGTTTAGAGCTCCGCATCTCGGAGCTCCAAATAACATCCCAAATATAAACCAACATTGAATTTTATTATGAAAGTATCGCCTCTCTCTCTCTCTCTCATCTTTAAAACTCTAAAACGCCTTTTTTTTAGAATATGGCATGTGCAAATGATAAAATACCGTGGCTCTAAATACACATTTCCGAAAAAATGCATGCAATGTAATGTAAGAAGATTTTAAAACAGCTTTTCTCATGATAGTCAAAACCCTCCCATTTAAACAGAAATTGTTCAGTGTTAATATTCTTTACAGAGTTATAACGTACTAGAATCACTTTTAGCCAATTAGTGGTTATGAAAAAACGGAGATCTTTCACCCATTGTAGTAGATTAATTTTTTCCTAAGTACTAATTGGCTAAAAGTTATTCTATTAGCTCCTCCCACAACCATTTCCACAGAGCAAAACATATACGACGTGATCACGAATACTATGTCATTTCGAGGGTCCTTAAAATCCTGACGTTCTCAATCCCAGTGTTTTAAAATAAATACGGTATTAGTGAATCATAACAAAACTTGACTGTGGCATAAAGGTCCTCCTGATTCTAATGGCACTATGATATAAACAATTTTTTTAATCATAGCATATTTTTTGAAAGATAAAAGCTTTTAACACACAATATTTTTTTTAATTTCGATACAGTAAATATAAATGTAAAGTTAATGCAAAAATTATACCAACCGTTAATGTTTTAAATACTGAAAATATTATTATAGCTTATAAACTTAAAACAAAATGTAAAATATTAAAATTTGACATAAAATATTAAATTTAAAAAAAAACTGTATTTACGAAATTTTAGCGTGCCAATGTGGGTTTTCCGATATATGTATTTTTCGGCCGTGACACGCCAAAGTTTTTTAATAATAATATACTGCTCAATATTTTATAAAAGTTTTTTAGAAATTATCACGAAGTGGTGAACAAGGTGGAAGTAGCAGTGGACAACCTGTCTGACCTGAGTGGAAAAATCATTAAAATTTATAAAGATACAGATGATGGTAGAGAAATCCAACTCAGAACAAGAGAAGAAAGAGTCAAGTATTTGGAAGAACGGTTAGTTAACTTAAATTTGTAACAGACACAATTTTGTGTGTTACACTTATGGATTTGCACTAAAAATTAAATAGGGAATTTTTATATTTTTTAATGTTTTTAGTTATTTTAGTAAAGCTTAATACTATCATTTAAATTAGTTTTTTAGTAGTAAATATTTATCGTCACTAACATACATTTTGTTGAAAAAAAGGTTTTTTTATCAACGACTAAGAATAATAATAATTTTTTGCAAAAACATTTGGTTGCTAGTTATTTGGACAGACGAAAAATTATGTATTCTCGCAAAGACAAATAACAAATCTAGAAAATAATCTTAGTTAAAGGTTGAAGTGGTAATGAATTTTTTTATTTTACCATGTATGTTTGTTTGTTTTCAGGTAGTGAGTAAAAAATATCTTGTCCTTTTTAAAAGTAGGTATATACGGTATATATTCCTAGAAAGTAAAGCTTTAAAATTTCAGCCACGTCTATTATGTAAAAAAACATTAAGTGAATTACATGGCAATAATTTTTTTTCAACATGCAGCGAGGCACAAGATACTAATTTTTTTAGGCTAGCAACTGAACTTTCAGATCTGTCCACTGAAAAAGAAAAAATTCACGCAATTTTAACCCGACTTGAAGAAAGTACAAGAGATTTTGAAAAATCCGTAGAGAAAGAAAAATGGGATTTGACTCAAGCAAGATCCAAGTTGGAAAATGAGAAAACATCGTTTGAGTCCTTGAAAAAACATCATCTTCAAGAATTGGAAGTAGAAAAGCAAAAACTTAGAACGGGGAAGGTTAGAATTAAGCAATTATTGTATGTAAACAACGAAACAAAGATTTGCATATCTTAAAGTAAAAAAAAACGTAAAGCATTAATAGTGCGGGGTGGGTTACCCATTAATGTGTGTTTTTATGTTTTTAGAATTTGCACTTCGCCTCAAAACTTAATCCAGGTGCATTTTGGTAATGAAAATTAATTTAAACTGGATTGAAAGGAAGTGACGGTTTGTTTTTGTCAATAACAACCGACCACTCAAAACTATTTTTAGTAGTAGCAAATTACTGATAACATAATCTTCTTGTTTTGTTTCAAAATATGTGGGAGTTCACCAGAAAAAAATCCGAGAATCATTCATTATTAACATGCGCAATATTTTGAGTAAAGCACGAAAATGGAATGAAATTTACATAATATTATTACTTATGGATAATTTCTATTTGAAATGGGGCCGTAATATGACGCTGAGAATTTGTAAAATCATTTGTTTTTGTTTTTTTTTACCAAAAATAAAATCAAAACACCTTAACACTTAGAACAAAATCGACTAATAAAACTGCGTAATTTTAACCATGTTTTGTTTTCTAAACATAACATTTAAATGGTTATTTTAAAGACCAATAGTTAATTTTTACCTTTTTTATAGTCGATTTTTTCTGAAAGTTTATTGTTTAATATTTTTTGGTGCTTTTACCAGGATGACTTCTTAATTGAAGAGAAGATCATGTTAGAGAAAATCTTGTCAGAACAGGAATTGGTAAGAAACGAACGGATAGCATTCGAAGTGCAGAGAGATGGAGATCTAATGAAAATCCGCCAAGAAGCCCTGAACGTCAACAATAAGTTAAAAGCTGCCGAAGGTATTTCAAGTTATTTTGTAATTAAAAAACAAAAGTTAGTTTTGCAAAAAATACATTTGAGTTCTAAATTGAGTCAATTTTGACTGCTAACAATTAGAATTTAGGTTTAAAATTTGTTAATTTGATAAATAATTGTTTAAATAAAATATTCCGGTTTAATATTTTTACGCTATTTTTAGTCTAAATTTTTATTGCTTTAATACTCGGTGGTGTGGAGCTATTCACTGTGGTGCCTGGCGGGTACCATTATCATTGAATTTTATTATGAGATTGTAGAATAAAATTGTAACACGTTTAGATTTATAGAACTCAAATAAAACTATGTTAGCGGCTGATCAAACCACAACCCCCTTCATGACACAGTTTACTGTGATCTGTCTTAACCACAAATAATGCATACATGGTAACATAACACGTCAAAAAATTTGTACAACAATACTACATAGTTGTATGTAGAGTAGAAGATTTGTTTTTTTTTAATTGTTAGTTGTTTTTGTTAAATACTAAACTTAACACTTTATTTTTAAAATTTTAAAAATTTGTGCGCCATACTTAGCTAGCTCTTTGACTAAGCTTATTAACCGATCAATTGTTGAATGTAAATTTCCAAAAGTATGGAAAAAGACTGTAATCACACCGGTAGCAAAAAAGCTCAATGACATATCTGCTAACGATTTTAGGCCAATATCTATAACCAGTGTTTTATCAAAAATATTTGAAGCACATATTATTGAAATCTTAAAAATTTTTTTAGATCCTCTGCTTACTATCATACAATTTGGATTTGGAAAATTTCGTAGCACTGTGGACGCTTTGATTATATTTGAACAATACATTTGCAATGGTTTACAGTTTTATCGCGCATGGATCCCCCTCAAACGTTGTATCTGTATTTTTTGATATTACCAAAGCGTTCGACTCTATTACTCATAAAAATCTTATAAAATGTTTAGGCGAGGAGTTTGGTGTCAGTAACAACTTATTGTCGTATATTAATTGATATTTTTCTGAGCGTACTTTTAAAGTCAAAGTTGAAAATACGTTATCGCAAAGAAGACCCGTTAAAAGCGGGGTGCCTCAGGACTCTAAATTTACATTGCATACTGTTATAGTTTACAATCTGTAGTGTTGTCTTGTCACTTCAAACTAATACTTTATGCTGACGATCTTTGTTTGGTCAAGCCCATAATAACTATTCAGGACGAAATGGCTTTAAACAATGATATACGGATAATAAATGAATATTTTAAAAATTGTTATTTAACGGTTAGTATAAGCAAGAATATATAACACAAGAGAATGTCCGACTGTACACTAAATTTTTGACCAAAATTTTGAGAGAAAACTCGCACTTTCGAATTCATGTGCGACTTTTCTCGCAAAAATTCGCCATTTTCTGCTAGTTTTTCAGCGTTGCGAGTTTTAACACAGTGTTAGTTTTTTTTCAGTGGGGACTGCGACTTCTTTCGCACCCTGTACTGCTTTATTTGCATTGCACTGCAATTATTTTCGCACTGCGAGTCTGGCTGCACAACAAAAAAAATAATAAAAACAAAGCGGAGCAAAAATTTTGTGTTTAAATGAATAAAAATCGTTTTTTTTTACCTTAAGATGAGTTTTAATGAAATAAAGTAATTCTCCAACGTTTTAAAATTAAATAAAACAAGTTTCGATGTGTTTTACTCTATTTAAAATGATCACCAGCGTCTATATTTTTTTTGTTATGCAGTTACACTCGCAGTGCTAAAATAATCGCAGTGCGAATAAAGCAGTATTGAGTGCAAAAAAGTCGCAGTCCCCACTGCGAGAAAACTAACACTGTATTAAAAATCGTAGCGCGGGAAAACTAACAGAAAATGGCGGATTTTTGCGAGAAAAGTCGCGAATGAATTTAAAAGTGCTACTTTTTTCGCAAAATTTTGGTTAAAAGTTTAGTGTACAGTCGGGCATTCTCTTACGTTATATATTCTTGATATAAGTAAAACCAAGAATTATTATATATTCTTGGTAAAACTAAATATTTAGTTCTTTCAGTAGCAAATCAAGAAGCAAATCTAAGTATTGATCTCCAACTGAGCAGTGAAACAATTCAAAGAGTAAAAAGCTATAAACAGGGACGTAGCCAGGGGGGGGGGGGGGGCCGCCCCCCCCCCCTACCCCCAGAATGGTCGGACAGGGGGAAAAATAAGGATAGTGGTTGGGCGGGGGAGGGCGGCAGCCCAGCCCCCCCTGAAATGGTCGCCATATAGTAAAATTTGGGGGTTTTCAGAGGCTAAAAATTTCAAAATTTTCTAGCGCCTCGCTAATCGCTCGGCGCCAAACTATAAAAAAATTTTAGCACCCTAATGGACCCCCAAAAAATAAAAATTTGTTCCGCTTCGCTTCGCTCAGCGGTCACTTTCTATAGTATACATACATATATATCTCGTTATTTATGTTGCCTGATGCTAATGTTATTTCAAAGTTAGTACAATAATTTTTATAAGTAATAAGTACTACACAGAAAGCAAAACAAACAATCATATTGGTTGATTTATGTACCTCTCCCCTCCTAAATTTTCCTGCCGCTTATAGCATTGGCTCGGATTTTTTTCATATAGGTAGGAACCCTAGAAAACATGGAGCCGAGATGCTGCTTATGTGCTTTGGTTTACAATGTGGGTTTAGCCAAGGGGTCTGAAACTAACGTCTCTAAATTCCTTTTTTGTAAAATCCAGGCTCTGCCAATGTGTGCTTATGTAATTTTTAACTAAGAAAACATGTTTTTACCGCTAAAAACATTAGATAATAGGTTATTAGGCCAAAACAGTGTATTATACAGCTTTATCTACGTTTATCCCAGCTTTTTCAACGTTTTCAAAAATTAAGGGGGGGGGTCCCCCCCCCCCCCCCCCCAATTTTCGGCGGGGGGGGGGGGGGGGCTCCGCCCCCCGAAATTTTTTTTGTACTACAATCCGCCCCCCCCCCAAAATAAAACTCTGGCTACGTCCCTGGCTATAAATACTTAGGTTTGTCTCTTGGAATACACATGTTGAGGTAAAAACTGCGTCTTTAAGAAAGTCTACTGGTGCTTTGACAAAAACTCTTGGAAAAAATATTGGTTCCCATGTTTTAAACCAAATACTTTTTAGTACAATATTTCCTTCTTTGTCTTATGGTTTGGTGATTTGCTTTTCAATTTTTTTGAAAGATCGGCTCAAACTTGAAAAATCCCTCTATTAAGCTTTAAAAATGATTCACAATGATTATCAAATGTCTTACGTGGATCTACAAAGAAAAAGCGGAATTTCCTCTGTTGGAATGACTGCAGCCAGTTTTCGTTCTAGACTTATTTGCTGTTATCACTATGACCTAAGAAAGCCACCAGAAAATGACTTTTCTTTTCTTAATGCACAAAATTCAGAAGACAAGCTCGACTTCGTGTTAATGCACATGAATATAATATGTTACCTCAAAAACATTTTCTGCGCACTGATTTTTCTGCACTAAGACAGTCAATAAGGTTGTGGAATTGTTTAAATACTAATTTTTGTGAGCAAAGGGGAAGATTTTATAGAAAATACGTGATCCTAATGTACTGCAAACAGTCGTTTTAAAGTAACCAATTTTACAACGTATATTTTTATCTATTTTTTTAGCTGTTTTTCAAAAATTCGTTAACCCATCATAGCAATTTTTCCCTTCTACCAATAATTAAACTACCATCTGAAGTTGATTTCTACTTCAAATCTTTCATTTTCCGAATTCTGATTGGCTGATACGAGTGATGTCAGATTCTCGTGATTTGAGTGGTTATTTAATGGGGGGCATTTTTCAGTCCAACGAACAACTGTTGCAGTCACGTTGGGTTTAACTTTAGTTCAAAATGGGGAAATGGCTCAATATCCAATACTCAAATTGCTTTAATGTTCAATAAACGAATCGATACTGCGATTTTATCGAGGACAGTCAAAATCAATCATTTTATTTTAATCCATTCAATTTATTTATAGCTTTAAAAAATTGTTTTATTTTAGTTTTTATAAAAGGTTACGCCCGCCCGGGCATCATCGTGTGCTTAAACAGAAATTTTTTTTAAACAAACAGTAAATTCGCTCTAATTTTTAAAGTTTTTAGCCTTGAAAATGGAAGCAGAAACTGTAAAAAACCGGTATGAAGAGAAAAACAGAGGATTAATGGAGTTAGAACATTCTCTAAACGATGAAAAAATTGTAATTGTTAAATTCAAAATTAAAGCTAAAATCTTCTCGGGGTTTATTTCATAAAGATTTTTCTTATTGTAAATTAATAAACGCATTTAATTTCTTCTTATTCCATTCATTAAAAAATACATAACTGTAGAATTTACGGAATTTATAAATTTGAATTTTTTTAAATTCTGAACGAAATTTTATTAATATACTTTTTATTTAAAAATACAAAAGAAAACTATGCGTTGATTAATTTACAGATGTAAATTAATTACAAGCAATTTTTATGAAATAGGCCCCAGGCTAAAATTAAGGACATAACCACTCTCCGTCAGAAAGAAATAAACAATAAATGCGCGAGCGAAAAAAATTTAAAAAAAAAGTTTTCAGCGGTTATGTAACCAATTATTATTAAGTTGCGTCAGGTGTTTCTCTGCACGTGATATTTTCTCAAAGAATGAGTGGTTACTTTACCACCCCGCCATTTTCACCCTGATGGAATTTATCTTTTTATTTTTTAACCTTTTTTCTAAAGCAAACTAAGCTAAGAATTGTGCTAAATTCGATTAAAAGTATATGAAACTTGTGCTACGGCGGTAAAAAATTATCAACTTTTTTTAAAAATTGAATCCAGGGAAAAAACAACACAGCATGCATTTCTAATTTTCAACAATGTATAGTAACTTTTACTATTCAGGTAAACTCAAACTGATGGACGTCTCAAAACCTTATACTTTATCCATTTTTATCTGTGTTTTGTAATTTTAATAATTATCAAAAATATTTATTCTCATGCTTATGTAGGGTACCGGTTTTATTTTCTTAACGTCTTATTTGGGTTTTTTAATAATTATTTTTGTGTTTTTGAACAATTCGCAACACGGATTTAACATTTGGGATTATTTCCACTGCAAATCCGCAGAAGGGATATCGCACCAACGCTGCGCGTTCTTAAACTCCGCGTTTCGCTTTCGGTCCGCGTAAAGTTTAACACTGAACAGTGGTGGCGCGGAATCAGTTTTGCGGATTTGCAGGGCTTTTTGTGCGAAAAAATCCCAAAGGGTTAAATATGCGGATTATTTTGGAGTAAACGATGTGGTAAATTAAAAATTTCGACTTGAGTCAATTTACTTTGCCTTGATCTACTTAAAAACCGATTAATGATGGTTTTTTCAAACTCAAATTTTACTTCAATCAAAATCTTAATTTTTATAGGCTCAACAAGAAAAAACGATGTTACTTGATCAACAACTTGAAAAATTAAAAATTCAAATGGAAGATTTAAAAACAAGAGAAAAAGAAATAAGTATATCAAAAAATGTAAGTTTTAAATTTATGGCCAAACACTACTAAATTTAAATTGGTGTCCTTTTGTTGTGTGTAATACTAAACTCTAAACTGATTATAATTGATTATGTGAAAAATATTAGTTTTAGTTTGATTGCAGTATTTTAAATTATTTCAAATTTTACAGCTTCTGTTTAATAATTTATTAATAATGCATGTCAGTGAATGGACTTGTAATAGATTTTTAAATTTTATGAAAAACAAAAAAAAATATTTTGTATCTAATCTTCCTTGGAGCTCCCAAACTCTCCACCTGCAAGGAACATTAGATAATCCGGCTATTACAGAATATTTTAAGTATTTGGGCCTACCTACCATAACAAAATTTTGGGTCGGCGGTCCTGAGGCGAAATTAAAATCGTTATGACATAAATAATTTTTACCTAATTTCCTCAGTAACCGCATATTTAATAACACTATAATAGCCCGTGTCAGCCATACGGCTGACAAATATTTTTCCTGTATATATATTTTCGGATTAATTTGCAATTTTTTTAGAAATTCAATTCTTCTATGATATTCCCTATGATATGACTGCAAGGTTTGTAATTAGACTTTGTTTAGTCCAATTTGGTTTGCGGTGGGCAAGACGGTCCGTACCCCTTTTGGTGATAAAGTGTTGTCCAGCATAAAGATGTCCATGTAAATTTTATTTATTTCAACCGCCTTATGAAGATACTCCCCGAACTATTAGCTTTTCAATGATATCTCCTTTAGCCCATATCTTTTTTGTGGTTGGAGAGACAAGTCCATCCCCTTTTTTGTGAAAATTTCTTGTCAAACATAAAGATGTAGATGTTCATGTTGTTTTTTATATATTCGACACTTATTATGAAATTTTCCAGACTGTGATCTTAGCAATGATTTCTCATTTAGCCTAATCCGTTCTGCGGTTGGAGAGTAGGGTCCTTCCCCATTTTAGCGAAAATATGTTTTCCAGTATTTAGATGTCCATGTTTATCTTTCCAAAAAAATATTTTGGTTCTCCATTGACTAATTACTCTAACCAATAAGTTTGATCCAATTCAAAGACAAAAATTTTTTCAGCTTACAAAGTGCATAGGGCCTCCTTTTTGTGAAAATTCGTTGTCCAATCTAAAGATGTCTATGCGATTTTTTTATATTTCAACCCCTTTATGATATTCCCTCTGTCTGTAAGCTTTGCAATGATATCTCATTTATCCCAATCCTTTTTGTGGTTGAGGAGAAAGGTCATCCCCCCTTTTAGTAAAAAAACGTCCAGCATAAAGATGTCCATTTTCATTTTTCCAAAAAACATAATATTGTGGCTTTACAATGGCTAATTACTCTTACCAATAAGTTTAAGCCAATTCGAAGACAAAAAATTTTTTAACTTCCAAAATCCATAGGGTGGTGAAAATGCGTTGACCAGTATAAAGATGTCCATGTAAGTTGTTTCAAAATTTCAACCCCCTTACGACATTTCCTAGGGTATAAGCTTTCCAACGATACCTCATCCACCTTAATCCGTTGGGTGGTTAAAGAAGAATTAGGGAACACACAGACAGACAGACACACACACACACACACACACACACACACAGACATTACGTCTATTTATATATAGATCATAAAAACAATTCAAAGTATTTTTGTTAACTTTGGCCAGTTTTTAGAGCTATTTTTGCACAACTAAGATTTTTTATATGCAATTTTTTTGGGTTAATTAGAAAAACAACACACATTCTGTAATTTCTTTAATTTAATACAAAAAGCCGCTAAAATCTTGAAATATGTTTTATTATTTTTAGTATTGTTAGTTTCAAAAATGATGTAATAAAATGCATTTAATCCGAAAGGAACTTTTTGTTTCGTGGTGGTATCGCTGATTTTTTTGTTAAGCAAGGTAGGTCACTTCAAACAATATTACGGTCTGGTTGCCGCTGTTTTTTTAGCACTCGTTAGCAAATTTTTGGTGTTTTTTTTTCAAATTTATTAAAAATACCATATTGTGGAGCAAACTTATGGCGAAAAATTCTCAACAAACAATAAGTACTCGATTATTTATTTATATTGGTTGGTGCCTCCTGTAACGAAATAAATTTGGAATTAATTAAAAGGTAAAGCACAAACGAAAATTTTTTGCCAGTGGCCTTACAGGAAATAGCAACAGTGAAGATTTAGTATTCATTGAAAAAAAATATTCGGGAGTTCACCAGAGTCAGAAATTTTTTAGGAGTCAATGAACGTCGCCCGTATCGAGCAAAATCGATTCGATATATCCAGAGCCGATTTCGAACGAAGAAATATTGCCCTAAAGGTATTTTAATAAAATTATATGGAATTTATTATAAGCTTACAACAAGCCTTAACAACTTCCCGTGAATGTCTTCTCCTCGGTTACTACCGTGAAACTTTTAAATGTACTTAGGTTATACATAATTGTTATTGTGCCCAGTGAGCGAGCAAATTTAAATGGTTAAAGCAGTATGGTAGCAATATGCAGATTTTTCTTACGGATACAGCGTATTACGTGGGATATTTCATGTTGCGAAAAATTGCATATTGCTACTGTACAGCTTTAATTATTTGAATTTGCTCGCTTATTAAACACTATTCACGCACAAAAAATTATGTATGACCTAAAGTACGACAAAGAGCATACATAGAGTTTACGGCGGTAAGTTTTACGTACGACATTTGTCCTACGAAAATACCATCACCGTGAGACGAAGGTTTCACCTTTGTCGTACGAAGGTTTCACGGTTGTAACGGGAAAAAAGGCCATCACGGGAACGGGTTAAGGTATTTTATTACAATTACATAGAAATTATGATAAGTAACATCCAGAATATCCTTGGTAACATGTATACTTACTATGCACCACTTTGCTTTTAACAAAGCCGCAATATTTTACCACATTCAGATATGGCGAAATATCCAGCTATCTCATTGTTCAACAAACAGTCTATGGGTGTCGTGTCACACTAGTTTTCTAAAAAAATTCTAAAACAAAGAATTTTACAGCCTTCCCAATTTTAATTCATTCACTGGTTTCAAATTATTTTTATCTGGGTGTATATCTTTTACTATTTTTTGTATCTTTATATTTTTATTAATTTTAGAGTTTTTCCATTTAGGAAAAATCAAGAGAAATAAACGAAAAACACCGAGTGGTTCAAGAAGCATTGGAAACCCTGGACAAGGAAAAGCGCAATCTGGCGAATATGAAGTTTGAACGGGACTACTGCCCCAAATGTGGTCACAGTTTACAAGTCATTCCCAAGCAGCCCTTGTACAACGGAAATTATCAAGGTACATTGTGTTAAATTTAGAATACTAAATGTGTTAACAAATACCATAAAGTTTATTTTCGGTATCAATAAAATGCAAACCTAATGGCTGGTTTATTGTTTAGAAAATAAAAAGAGGGGTCATGTAAAATGGCGTGCCCAGGATTTCATTTTTTTTTTGGGGGGAATATTAACCATGAAGGGGGCCTGGGAGACGGCAGCCCCCCAAAAATGGGGGGTCTGGTCTGGGGAGAGCCCCCCAGCGGTGTCAAGAAGTAGAGCTTCTTGTCAAGGGGGTCCGGGCGGCAGAATACCCCCGGGGGAGAAAAGTTTAATTTAAGACGCCAAAATACCCTAGAAATTTAAATTACTGAGGTTTATTATAAAATTTAAGGTTTTTTTATCTTTTTGCATTTAAAAATGTGTTTAAAACGTTAATAAAAGGCTAATAATGTTTATAGTAGTTTTATTTAACATGTATGCCTTAACTATTGAACGGCATAATCGATTTGAAATTGAAAAACTAAGATAAATTGTCAATGTAAACTACCCGCGAAGCGGAGAAAATTTGGTTTTTTGACTGTTAATATGCTTTTGGACGGCATCAAGAAAGTCTCTGAATTAATATTAAAGAAAAAATTTCTCTCCCAAAATTCAAAAAACGTAAGGGTCCCTCCCCCTTACAAAAAAAATTCGGCTTCGCTAGATTTCGGGCCACGCCACCGGTCATGTAGTAATTAATCAAATTAAAACATGTAGCGCCAGTTATATCAAACAATTAGACTTCAACGTCCAACTTTTAGGAATTCCAATAGGTAGAACAATTGGTTTGATTTGCTTGGTTTACTCAAGAATATATAACAGAAGAGAATGTCCGACTGTACACTAAACTTTTGACAAAAATTTTGCGAGAAAAGTCGCACTTTCGAATTTGTGTGCGACTTTTCTCGCAAAAATCCGTCGTTTTCTGCAAGTTTTCCCGCGCTGCGATTTTTTACACAGTGTTAGTTTTCTCGCAGTGGGGACTGTGACTTCTTTCGCACTCTATGCTGCTTTATTCGCACTGCGATTATTTTCGCACTGCTAGTCTGGCCGCGCAACAAAAAAAAATAAAAACAAAGCAGAGCGAAAATTTTGTGTTTAAATGAGTAAAAGTCGTTTTTTTTACCTTAAGAAGTTAAAACTTTTTAGTTTTAATAAAATTAAATAAAACAAGTTTCGAAGTGTTTTACTCCATTGAAAATGACTACCAGCGTCTGTATTTTTTTTTGTTGCGCGACCAGACTCGCAGTGCGAAAATAATCGCAGTGCGAATAAAGCAGCATAGAGTACGAAAGAAGTCGCAGTCCCCACTGCAAGAAAACTAACACTGTGTTAAAAATCGCAGCGCGGAAAAACTAGCAGAAAATGGCGGATTTTTGCGAGAAAACTCGCACACGAATTCAAAAGTGCGACTTTTCTCGCAAAAATTTGGTCAAAAATTTAGTGTACAGTCGGACATTCTCTTGTGTTATATATTCTTGGTTTACTGCATGGCCACTTTATTTTTATTTTTAAACAATTAAATCACTCAGGGTTTTTTTGCATAGTTTTTAGTGCTTAGACTAAAGACAAATTCTATCCGAATGAAATCGGGAAGATATTCAAGTAGTCGTTCTTCTGATTTTTTATTTTTCTTGGCTTGCGCATTTATTTTTTTATTTCTTATTCACCGAGAGCGGTACGTCCTTAATTTCAGTCTGAAAGAAGTTAAATTCAGTATGTTATCAGTTATCGCGAGCAGGAGCGTAGCCAGAAGTTTAGACAAAAGGGGAAGGGAGGGGATGTTGCATTTCATTCCACATACATTAAAATGGGTAAAAAAAATTTGCGCTTCGCCAGAGGTATTCATTTTCTTTATATTTGCAATATTTAGAATTCCAAAACTTTAGGCTTAAAAATATAGAAATACCGCAGCTGCGTAAAAATAATTCCAAATCATTAGTCACTTATATTTAACATCGCTTAAAATTTAGTTTTTATCAATTAAGTGCTAAGCGGTGAGAGTAAATTTTTAAAACTCAACCCTAAAGAACTTTAGATTTGTAGTTTCGCGAGTCTAATAAAGGTTTGATAACAAAATTATTTAATAAAACTGTAGACAGCCTTCCCAATTTTAGTGCACATAGAAGAAACCTTGCACTGAAACTTTTTTGATAAAAAGTACAAAAAGGTGTTATAATAATCGAGCGCTTTGAAAATTGTTTTTCTTTGATGTCTTGAAAATTGTTCCACTGAACCTTAATTTTAAATTCAACCAACCCAAGAGTAGCAATCTTACAACACTACGTTGGGTAGGCCCTTGATCATCTTCAAAGCTCTTGAAAATACCAACAAATAGAATTTAAAAATAGTTAACGTGTTTAATTTAAATTTAACAAATATGTACGATTAATTCATTGAAATTTAATTTAGTTGCGGAAAAGCCTTACGAATCTCCGCAGTTTTCAAGAGCTGGCAGCATTCGAACCACATTGAAACACCACACAAAAGAATTGGAAAAATTTCTACACAAGGAGCAGTCATTTATTCAAGATCTTATTTGATTTTAATTGATTAACATGTAACGTTTTTTGAGGACAAGTTATGAATTAATGAAAAATACTTCATTTTTAACAGTGAATTTTTGTGTAATAAAAGCTTAACACGTTTCATTGGTAATTGGTACTATTTTTTATCATTTGGTTCGACTTGGTTTGTTTCGCTCAATTGATTGTCGGTTTCTGTTTGTTTTGTCTTCAGATGCAATACACGATTTTGTAAGTTTTATGGTGACCCATATTACAAAGAATATCAACATTAAAATTACAATTGCACATATTTTTTAATGCAATAATAATAACAAAAAAATAATAACGGAACCACAGATGTTTTGTCGCAGGATACAATAGTAGTGTAATAACAAAATACTTTGCTAAAATCAATAAAGTTTTCAAAAAGTATTTAACAACTAAAAAATTAAATAATTTGTGATGTATTAAAGCACTAAAGATGGAAAGAAAGAAAAAGTAAGGTGCTTTAACCGTCAAATTTTATTTTGAAGCCATGCCCCCCAATTGCAGATGTTTGTCCTAAAGCGGAACTCACTTGATTTTTTTTTGTTAAATGTGAAAATAGTAAAAAACATGTTTTTAAACCACCTATAGGATGTAAGTAATTATCCAAATCTTACGAATCGAATATTTTCTTAAAATTGATAATTTTATGAGATGTAACAAAATGATTTTATGCTTTCGTGAACAAAAAACAAAACAAAAAAAATTGAAAAAACAAAACACGTTTATCACTAAACAGGCAAAAACTTTGTAAAAATTAATAAACGTGCTTAGCATAACTAAATTGTGATTTGGATGTGTCAACACGAATTGTAAATGTGTCAAAAATACAATGTCTTTTACTTTTTTCTCTCCAAATTTGAAGCTAATCTCATTCTAAATCTAATCTCATTCTAAATCTAATCTAAGAAGAATAATACATAAAATGTGTAGAGATTTAATTTATTGGGTTAGTGGTGATAAATCTGTCCTACCAATTGTTCAAGTTACGTCTTTAAAGTTTTGACATATAGCCCAGCTGAAAAATAACATCATGTACCTGAAACTTTTTGAACACCCAGAAATGAATAAAAATCGTTCATTGTTGTTGTACATAAAGTTAATCAGTTTTTAACCTTTCTATTAGAAAATCATTTTCGGCCAAGTTATTCTAGATCTTTTCATATTGATAAATTTAAAATATTTCACCATTCCAAGATGTTTTTATTTTTCTCATTCCAAAAAAATCAATAATTAACAAATTGTTCACCATACAAGTCTCAATATAATCCAAATTATTACGTCTGTGATTCTGGTTCCGGGGTTTTGGCCCTCAAGCGAGGAGATCTTCTTAGTCGTTCTTTGTTGATCCCCGATGTTTCATGCGGATCCGGAGTTTTCGCTCGGGAGCCCCGTTCCGAAGTGCTTCGTTCCATAATTTCATTACTTTTGAGACGGGTTTTGGATTCTGAGGATACTGATTCGTTGGACTCGGATATTCGACCGGATTTAGATGCTTTTCCAAAATTGGTTTCAATTATTGAAATACTTGATCTAAACAATGTAAAAATTCTACCAAAATCAACTTTATGACAAAATAAAATAGTTGGAATTGGAATTTTAATTGGAGATTGGACTGCTGAAAATAAAACAGAATCGTAAATGCAGGAACGACTCAATAGACCGTATTAAAATGTGATTGTGAAACCTAATACTGAAAGGTCAACCGTTTTAATTTTCTTAAATCGTCATTAGAATTTTACGACGAACTCGAAATTTTGGCGGAATATTAATTCGATAATTTTTAATTTGCATAAGTTTTGTTAGCAAAATTCAAATGTTTGGGCAGTTTAAAATCAAAATTTAATATAATTTTCATTTTGTTGTTAGACTTGCTTCAATAAACGCAAAGATGTTACTAATTTCATTTTCCTTCCAAACGTTCTTAATTTAAATTTAAGTAAAAAACTAGTCATAAAAAAGAGAAAGAATTATACTTTCTTCCGGCTTTGAGTTTGGTCCTTCTCTGTCCAATAACCGAGGATCGGCGGGATGTGGGTGTGAGAGCGGCCAAGTCCACTTCCGATTCCTGTTCCGCACGTCTCGCTTTAGATCGACGAGGGGGAGAAAGTGGCGCCCTAAATTAAAACCACGTTAACTACACACAATAATTATGTGTGCTGCAGTGACGTTTATACTCCCAAATCATTCTCTGAAGTTACAGACATTTACAGCAAAACTACCTCGCGAGTTTCGCCTAAAAATGAATAATCCAAATTTTATTCAATCTTAAAATGTTTTAAATATATTATATAAATAGACGTAATGTCTGTGTGTGTCTGTCTGTCTGTGAGTCTGTGTGTTCCCTAACTCTTCCCTAACCACCCAACGGATTAAGGTGAATGAGGTATCGTTAGAAAACTTAAACCCCAGGGAATGTCGTAAGGTGGTTGAAATTTCGAAACAACTTACATGGACATGATCTTTATACTGGACAACGCGTTTTCACCAAAGGGGGAACAACCCTACGGATTTTGGGACTTAAAAAATTTTTTGACTCAGAATTGACTCAAACTTATTGGAAAAAGTAATTAGGCAATTTAAAGCCAGAATATCATGATTTCTGGAAAAATGAACATGGACATCTTTATACTGGACAACGTTTTTTTTTATTAAGGGAATTACTTTGCTCACCAACCACAAAAAGGATTGGGCTAAATGAGATATCATTGCAAAGCTTACGTTCGGGAAAATGTCATAAAGAGGTTTAAATTTAGAAAAAAATTTGCATGGACATCTTTATTGTGGACAAAACATTTTCACAAAAAGGGGAAACCTATGGATTTTGGGAAGTGAAAATTTTTTGTCTTTGAATTGGCTCGAACTTATTGATAAGAGTAATTATCCAATGTAAAACCAAAATGTCATGTGTTTTGTTAAGATTAACATGGACATCTTAATGCTGGACAACGTTTTTTCACTAAAAAGAGGAACGACCTTCCTCCCCAACCAGCAAAAGGATTGGGGTAAATGAGATATCATTGCAAAGCTTACAGACAGGGGAATGTCATAAAGAAGTTGAAATTAAAAAAAAATTGCATGGACATCTTTTGGTTGGACAACACATTTTCACAAAAACAGGGCCCTAAGGAACTTGAAAGCTGTAAATTTTTATCTTTGAATTGGTTCAAACTTATTGGTAAGAGTAATTTGCTAATGTAAAGCCAGAATATCATGTTTTTGGAAAAATGAACATGGACATCTTTATACTGGAAAACGTTTTTTCATTAAAAAGGGCTACAAACTTTTTTTTAACCACGAAAAGGATCGGGCTCTAAATGAGATATTATTGCAAAGCTTAAGTTTCAAGGAATGTCTTAAAAGGGTTGAATGTTTCAAAAAATAAATAACAAGGACATTTTTATGCTGGACAACGCATTTTGACCAAAAGGGGGGCTTCTTCCCAACCACAAAACGGATTGGGCTAAATGAGCTATCATTACAAAGCTTACAGTCTGGAGAATGTCATAAATGGGTTAAAATTTTAAAAAAATAACATGAACTTCTTTATATTGGACAACATATTTTTACCAAAGATGGAAGAATCTTCCTCCCCAACCACAGAAAAAATTAGGATAAAATGAGATATTATGGGAAACTTTATAGTTCAGTTCAGGAAGCGTCATAAGGTGGTTGAAATTAGTAAAAAATTAACACGGACATCTTTATGCTGGACAACATATCTTCACCAAAAGAGGGAAAGACCCTTCTCCCCAACTAAAATTAGAGTGGGTAACTGAGGTATCACTGTAAAGCTTACAGTCACGGGAATGGCATAAAAGGGTTGAATTTTGAAAAAAAATATAGTAAATGAATATAAAAAATGCGGGAAAAATTATTTGTCAGCCATATGGCTGACACGGGCTACTTGTGTTTTAAATTATTATGGCCTCACAAAAACAGGGCAGACCTCGAGGTGCCCTCAGCTCTGAAAACTAGAGCTTGCGCAGTAACAAACAAACAACAATGCAACAAGTTCTAAATTCTGTTTTTAGACTTTTTTTTGCTTTTTAAAGTCCATGATGTTGTTTTTTTGGGTGCGCTGTGAACCTAACCATGAAAATAATAAAAAAATTAACTCACGTGAAAAACACGTCTTCTTGAGAGCTATCTTGGGAATCTGTGGATTGTTTCTGTTGCACATCCAATTTATCAGTTTTCCTGTCTTTATTTTCATCAAAATCACTACCGCTTTCCGCAGTTTTATTCATTGATATTTCATTATGGGAAGATATAGTGCTGCGGGGAGCTAAACGTTAAAAAATAGTTTTAAATTTTTTTTACACATTTTTAAATTCCAATAATAATGAACGTCTGCCTAAAATGTATCGTTTCAGAATTTATTTTGTTAAAAAAAGGACGCCTTTATCTATATGTTTCTCGAAGGAGGACTTGAAGACGTAGAATTATGCAAATGGTCAAAACAATTGAATTTTTATATTAATAATTGTTTTTAGCCCTTTTTTACCTCTTTGTGTCATAGGTGTTTTAAAGGGGGGACAGAGGGGTCTACCCATAGATGTTTTTGGGTGGGGGGACAGAGGGGTGCACCCCCCCCTAGAGCCAAAATTTTGGACCCCCCCCCTAGAAAAAATTCAGGGGGGCCCCCCCCGCCCCCCCAAAGCTCGAGAGCGGTCCGGGCTGACCCCCCCCTAGCGAGGCTGACCGCCCTCCCCCCCCCCTCCCGACCAACTTGGAAGTATATTTTTTTATTTACTGTCAAAAACACGGGTTTTTAGTTAAAAACAGTGTTTAAATACACTTTTTAGGCCTAAATAGGCTGTTTTAATACATAAAATTCATTATTAGACCTAAAAACACTTAAATTTTTGAGTTAAAAAAATTTTGCTAAAAAATTAGACCCCCCCTGACCCCCCCCTAAATTTGAAATCTCGCACCTGGGGTCGACCCCCCCTAAATAGCCCGGGGGGGCCGGCCCCCCCTGGACCCCCCCCCCCCCTAAAAAATTTTGGCCTTCCACCCGGGGGTGGACCCCCCCCCTAGCGGACCCGACCAAAAACATCTATGGGTCTACCCCCACTAGAGCCAAAATTTCGGACCCCCTTTAGAAAAAATCCAGGGGGCCTCCTTTCTCCCAAAGCTCGAGAGCGGTTCGGCCTGAGCCCCCCCCCAACGAAGCTGAACCCCCTCTCGTCCAATTTGGAAGTATATTTTTTTATTTATTGTCAAAAACACGGTTTTTTAGTTAAAAACAGTGTTTAAATACAGTTTTAGGCCTAAATAGGCTGTTTTAGTACATAAAATTCAATATTAGACCTAAAAACACTTAAATTATTGAGTTAAAAAAATTTTGTTAACAAATTGGACCCCCTGACCCCCCCCCAAATGTTGGCCTTCCACCCGGGGGTCGACCCCCCTAGCAGACCCGACCAAAAACACCTATGCTTTATGTTATATGCAGTACTAAAACTGCAGGTGCGAGTGGCATGAGCCGCGAAAAAGGACAGCAAAAGTGATAATTTTTATAATTCATTTTCTCATTACTTACTGCTGCAATATAGCTAAATGTAAATCAAACGTAGCTGCTACAGTTTGCTCACGTGACTAATTTAGAGACCCCACATGACTTTCATGCGGAGAAATTTTTTCGTTCTCACAAGATCAGCAATTTTAAGAAAAATTCAATGCGTCTGTGAAAATAATAATTTATAAATCAAATGTTAAGGTTTCTCCTGGTGCCTATTTCATAAAAATTGCCTTTAATTAATTTACAGCTGTAAATTAATTAACGCATAGTTTTTTTTTGTATTTTTAAATAAAAAGTATATTAATAAAATTGCGTTCAGAATTTAAAAAAATACAAATTTATAAATTTCGTAAATTCCACAGTTATGTACGTATTTTTTAATTAATAGAATAAGAAAAAAATTAAATGCGTTTATTAATTTACAATTACAAATATCTTTATGAAATAGGATAGTTTTTACTGCAAAGCGTTCAGTAGTAAACCAATTGTAGAATACGGTTTTTTACTTACATTAAAATTCTTTGTAAATTATTAGTATTTATTTTATAATATTATCCAACTGACGAAAAATTCGACAAAATTGACAAAAAGCAGGAAACAAAATGTTTTTGATTTTAATTTATGTGACTGAAATTCTAAAATAAAAATAAAGATTTGGTTTCATGAGGGTTCGACCTCCTGACCTCTGTCAAAATAATTACGCCTTAGTTGATTGCGCCACGACACCATCGGAGAAACAAGTTCAAAAACACATTATATAAACAAATACTCCGTATTAAATCGAATCTAATTAGCTGATAAAATGAAGTCAGATTCCCTTGATTTGAGTGGTTACTTAATGAGGGTCATTTTTTAATCCAACGAAGAACTGTTGCAGCCACGTTGGGTTTATCTTTAGTAACAACGATCATAACAAGAGTGAGAATGGGTTAAATAAACATAGTTGAATTGAAACTATATGTTTTTCATGTAAAAAAAATAAACCTACCTAAAAACTTTTAAAATTTTTGAAAACGTGCTAAAACCATTTTACTAACAAACAGAACCTTGCAATACAAAGGATTCTATAAAAAATTTTATATTAACCAGAAAATGTTACCATAAGAACTGTTGAGCGGATCGCTGTCTGCAGACGAGGTTTGACTTCTGGACTTTCGTGCTCTGGACGGGGATGCCCTGGTTCTAGAGCTTATATATTCTGATTCATCTTCCGCTGGTTTTTCCGCTTTGAAATGAGAGCTTTTCGGTTTAGGTGTGAGCGTTTTCTCTGTTTTTCCGCTTTTTGAACCTGAATCCGATGAAGAAATAGAAGACAACCGGCCCTCACTAAATGAGCCGAGAGCTGATATGCTTGATCTAAAATAATACTGTTTTAATGCCACTAAAATTTTATACGATACAGAGTGTTGCCCGAACGCCCGATTTCACAAAAAGTGTTTAAACAGCTCAGTTAGGACTTATTACAGATAAGTTAATTATATTCAAGATGCACAAAAATAGAAAATACCTACATATTTTTTTGCAAAAAAATATAAACGTTGAAAAAGTTTCTTGTGGAAACACGAAAGAAATCAAGAATATATTTAACAATCGACTTTGCGTTTCATTTTAATGCTTAAAATATGTTTTTGTATTTAATAAAATTGAAAACGAAACCCGATGTAAATAAATAAAACTGGAATCAAAACTTTGTTTTCCGATTTTATTTCATTTTTTCGTTTTTATGGTCTTACAAAATTTGTTTCAAACTTGGAAAGAAAAATCTAAAACTTTCTTTAGCTTCGCAACCTTGAAGTTTTTTTATAGGCATCGAAAAAAGTAATGAAAGAAATTCTTAGGATTGATGAACCACTTTTCTATAACTAAATTGTGGTATTCGCCCTTGCATATATTTATAGGCCGGAGCCGGACCAAGCATTGTTTGAGTTTGTTGTCACCTACGACGTAGGAGCAACGCTATTAATGTTATTTTATCTTTTATTAAACACTTTAAAAACATTTAACGATATTGGTGGTTTACAATACATTTTAATGCATGCTGTCTGTATTGTGAACGTGTATTGTGTCTACAACTGTGAACGCGCCTTCAGTTTCTTGGGCCTTTTTCCACCTATTTGAAAACTTTAAGATGTTAAGTAAGATATTAATTTTATTCTAAAAAGTACTTTTGACAGACTTACCCGAAAAGCACCATCTCCTAGTCTATTTTTTGCCCAGAAAATTAAAAACCTCCCCTCCTCGCTTCTCTACTTCTGTAGACCGACAGTGTTAATAAAAAACTACGCTAAATCTTACTTCCTTCCTGCTTTGAGTTTGGTTTTTCTTAACCCGATGACTGAAGATCTGCGACTACGCGGGGTGAGAGCCGCCAGATCCACTCCTTCCGATTCTTCCTTCTCCACATGACGCCTTTTCCGCCTCCTGTTGGGGGTGAGAGGAGCTCTAAAACAAGTAAAACACTATTAACACTAAAATCAAAAAACAAATTTTGTTCTGTTAATTATTAACTTGCTTAATAGAAACAAAAATATATTAATAATTAAAATTAAAAAAAACGTTAACTACACTACAAGCTGCTTAAAAAATCGTCTGCAGGACTTTCAGGGTTTAATTTAGCGTGTAATTCAAAAAATACGCACTGAGTAAACTGATATTAAACAAAACAAACCTACCGAAATGTAAAATCTTGTGATTTTCCCCAATTTTCCATTGTGATGTCCATTGCTTGGGAATCAACTGAAAGCTTTGTGTTTGAAACTGAAATCCCAGATTTATCGCGCGACTTATTTTTTACATTTGACTTATCAAATTTATTTTTGTTGGATTCAATGTCATCTTCTTGAGACGTGTCAGTTTTTGTTGATAGATCAGACGAAATAGTCTTACGAGGTACACGTACAGGAGTTTCTTTCTTTGAAGTATTAATTTTTCGAGTGTCTGAATTCTTGTCGACAGATTTTTTAGAAGACCGCGAAAGAGCTGAAGATTGGTGAATTTCCGAAGGTGCCGGGCTTTGTAAAGATTTTTCGAGCAAACTCGAAGCGCTTTTCACAGAGGAATCTTTGCCATTTTCCACTTTACCAATTACTTCTTCATTTGCCTTCAACAGAACATACCCAGCTACTTCTGGAACTGAATCTGATGCTTGAGAAACTTCTAACGACGTCGTTGTTGAAATTTTTACAGAATCGTTAAACTCTCTAAAATACATTAGGAATTAAAAATTATGAATTTTTAGACCCAAGTTAGTTGATTTTAACTATGAATAACTAGATTCGATGTTCCTTTACTTTTTTTACATCATCCATGAATATTAAAAATATTTTTAAAGTTTAACCCTCCTTTTTATTAACCCTTCTTAAAATTTACTAGTTGGTAAATACACTTCAAATTAATGAATCCTAAAAAGAAAGTTTTAAGAAAATAATTTCCTAATTTTTTCACAAAATTTGTAAAACTTTAAAAACTGGGGCAAAATTTTGAAAAGTAAAAAAAGAAGCAAAAATTCGCTGTTTCTGAGTGTATGTGTAGTATTAATATTAATACTACACTCGGAAAAAACGAATAAAATTACACGGCACTATATTAGTCAATTTATTTTATTTTTCATTTATAAAAAATATTATTTTTTATAATATTTGAATCTTTAAAAAAACACGAAAAACCGTAAATATTATATGCAATTTTATTGTTAAAAATTATAATAAATTTGTTATCGCGAGATGTATTGGTATTTTATTTGATTTAAAAGTAATAATTCGAAAGCCAACTTGATAAAATTAGGAAGAAAAAAAATTAGGCGATAATAAAATCCTTTATTCGAAGGCCTTAGAATGGATGGACACTACGGGCAGTGAACACTAGCGGTAAAGGTTCCCAAGATAGTTATGGATGTTGGACGATAACTCTTCAACCATGAGAATAAAATTGTGTTCTCCTTTCCTGATTTGTCTTAGCGCCTGCTTTGCATAATCTGTATAGAGGAGATAGGCAATGCAAAAACAACATAAATTAGGCATGAAGTTAATTCCTTAATTATTGAACTCTGCATTGCAAGAGGACGGAATTTCTTTGCAATTTACTATGACTGTAATGTCTTACTCAAATGACTCAATTTCAATAAATAGATGTTTTCTATAATCAAAACAGGTGGGTTTTTAATACAAGCATATTTTTTTGCTTAAATAAGACGTATAATGGTTGAAAAATGTATTCTGGATGGAAACCAGTGTAGCTATAAATAGTGTGAAATGCTTAAAGGTTGTTGTTGTTGAATAACCTGAAACTTATCTTCCCTATGCAGATTATGCAAAGAGCAGGCGCTAAGACAAGCCAGGAGGGGCGAAAATGTTTCACCCCTATGGTTAAGACTCTTCGTCCAACATTCATAACGATGCTGGCAACCTTTACCGCTAGAGTGTTCACTACATGCAGTGTTCACCCATTCGCGGTGCGAAGTCAAACTTTTTGTCTTCGATTTTGATAATTTTCTGTGAAAACCTTACCCCTGCCCCCAATAGCCCACAAAAATTTTGTCAACAAAATATCTCCAGTGGTTTAGGAGTTATTACTCCCCAAAAATGGCATTTTTTCGACAATTCTGTACGCGAAATATTGCTCAAACTCAAAGGGTATTACGATTTACGTTACAAATTATGCAGTCAAAGAAAACGGCTACTTTCTGTTCTAATTTGATACCTTGATCGTTAACATTGGTGTTTTATTTGTTGAAATATTGCGTTTCACGTACAAAAAACCCGCGATTTTTTGTTTGTTAAAAACATCAAACGACGGCAGCGATTTTCCTTCACTTCGTGTTTTTAGCGAAAAAATCAAGGGTTTTTTGTAGGAGAAACGCAATTTATCTCGACAAATACAAATATCAATTTTAACGATCAAGCTATCAACTTAAAGTAGAATATAGCCGCTTTCTTTGAGTTGATAATTTGTAACTTAAATTGTTATACTTATCAATCGACCACGCACTGTCGAAAAACGCCATTTTTTTGGGGGTGGGAGGTCATAACGCCTTTTTTTTTGAGGTGGGAGGTCATAACCACTGGAGATATTTTGCTGAAAACATTTTTGTGGACTGGGTTTAGGGCTAAGTTTTTAGGTTTTCACAAAAAATTATCGAAATCAAAGACAAAAAGTTTGACTCCGCACCGCACACTTAAAGACCTCAGCTCAGTCAGTAACTGCTCTCAAAAAATAGTTAATCACAATAGTAGAGAATTATTATTATAATCTAAAAACGGATGCTGCTTTGCTTAAATCCTCGCTGAGTTTTGAGAATAATTTAGCGATGGCCGGAACTGCGGAACCCCCGGAACCGGGATTGAGATTTTATAAAAATTCGGAACAGGAATCGGAAATGCTAATTTTGCCTGGAACATCCGGAACCGAATTCAGAACCAAATTGAGGTCTTCCAAAAATCTGAAACCGGAACTGCCCATCACTAGAATAATTACGTTAATAGTAAAATATTTCATTACAAAAACTAAAGAAATAACTTACCGCTGAACTAGCCTTGATCTAAGGCGAGGCGATTTCCTAAGCGAAGCCAGTCTTTCTTCGCTTATCAGACTTCTGTCCGGTGTCTTTTCTCTTACACCAACTGTGGAGTGTTTTGATTCTACAGTGTCGAGTTTTTTAGCTCGTTTCGGCGAACCATTTCCCCTTATCTCTTCATCGTCCATTGTTTCCAAGTGAACAGCCTCCTCTATTCCGCTTTCTACACTACTGGATTTGTGAACTAAGACTGAACCCGTATTTTTAGTAGCAGTGTCGTCATTTGCTTCAAGCGGGTAATGGAACACTTCCTCTGTACCACTCTCAACACTGCTGCACTCCTTCAAAACGCCCAAACCCGTTTCTTTAAAATTGGAATCATCGTTTTCAATATGCTTGAAAATGATACCTTCTTCTTTCTTACTTTCTACACTATTATTTGATTCCTTAACTGACATGGGTTCCGTCTCTCCAACACTTACGGCTTTATTTTCTTTCAATTCTGTACGATAAACTGCTATATCCTCGGTACCGAGTTTGGATTCTACACTTCTGTCCTCTTTTACTTGCATCGAACTTTTCTCTTCAGCACCTTTTTCTTTATCCAGCGTATCTGTGAAACTGGTTTGCACCTCAGTTCTTTTTTCAGTACTATTTGATATTTCTACCGGCAATATATCTACTTCTTTATTTGGATGTATCGAAACTTCAGAGTAATCAATGATCGCACTATGGTCCATGGGTTCGAAATGAACCGCTTCCTCGACATCGCTTTCAACGCTAGAGGATTTCTCAACCGGAATTGCATTATCTTTTAAATTTTGACCAATGCACAACTCAGAAGAACTTGTGATATGAGCGAAATGGGTGTCTTCTTTTTCTGTTGCAGCATAAGTGACATTCTCTTTACCTGCTTCTGGAGAAATTCGATCCGCCGCTGAGGTAGTGGGCTCAGCTATGTCAATGGGTGGAATAGTCTTTTGAGGAGGCAATAATTCCTCCCTAAAAGAAGAAAGTTTCTGGTACTCTAACTCGTTGTTCCCATTAGACGATTGTTCAACATCTAAAGGCAAAACTGGACTTTCTGGCCTTGGAATTGGATTAATTTCGCTTTCTAAGACTGTATTAATTAATTTTTCTACTTTTTCAACATACTCTTCTGCTACGAGTTCTCCATGTGATGCTGATATAGCAATTTCTTCAGTGGAGCTTGATGCTTGGTGTATTTCCACAGTTGTCTTTTTAACGACAGTTACCGAAACATCAGTATCCCTAAGTTTAATAAAATTTACGTAGTACTGAATTATAACGAAATTACAAACTGATGTGACAAAAGAATGGGATAAGAGTGGGGTACACAACTACCCCCGTCTTAAAATTTGATCCCGTTCCCGACCCCTTTACTCGGACCCTTTCAGACTTTAATACTGACCACCACAAAAAATTAACCAATCAATTTAGCTAAGTTTTAAATTGTTCTAGTTTTGACCAGTAGTAATTTGTCCCTAAAAACATAGTAGGTCGTTGAATAATCTTTCGGGTACTTTACAAAAATTCAAAAAAAATTATTCTATGTTTATTGAATCGGTGTACTTAAAATCCTCGAGTTTTTGTGCGCCAGCATTATCTACCCTTTTGTTCAACAATTAAAATACGGAAAACTTACTGAACCATTCTTGATTTAAGACGAGGTGATTTTCTAAGTGAGGAAAGTCTATCTTCGCTGCCTGCTGTTTTCAGAGGAGTCTTTTTAGTGCTGCTAATCGCCTCTGCATTCAGTCCAGCAACATCAAACTCACTTTTATCAATTATTTCTAATGAGCTCTTTGCATTGTTTATGGCAGCCACCTCGTTATCGTCATTTGTTTCAAACTGAATTATTTCCTCTGTTTCACTTTCTACACTGCTGGATTCTTGAATTGGTACACAAATCCCCGTTTCTTTTTTATCCATAATCTTATCTCCTTCAACTGGCACAGGAACAGTCGCCTCTACACCACCGACGTCTTTCTGTTCCGTTTCATTGAAATAGATCACTTCCTCCGTGCCACTTTCTACACTGGCAGACTCTTGTACCAGCGGTACATCATCTTGTTTATTCGCCATCGCGAAACTCTCTGGGAGATCTGCAGATGGAACATCTTCGTCGTCCATCGCTTCGAAATGAGTCGCCTCCTCAACACCACTCTCCACACTACTGGACTCTCCAAGCGAAACAGAAGTCGTGTCAGCAGTTTTGCTCAATGGCAAATCGACCTTTTCCTTGATAACTAAAGGCTGGAATTCACTTTCTTTTGTCTTTTCTTCGAATGCTTCACGTTCTATTCGTTCATTGTCTTTATTGGTTGTCGAAAAACGGTCAACGGTTGGTGTTTTTGTAGTCGTGGTATTATACTCTGTTAAGTTAGCCTGCGTTAATGTTGTACTGTGTGGTCGCATCGATTCTTCCGCAACAACACTTAGTTGCATAGTTTTTCTATCCTCTTTAGTTTGGCTATGACTAACTGGTGTCCCTGAAAACCAAAACATGATGGGTACAGAAAAAAAACAGTTGCATTTAATTTGTGCAGTTCACGTGAGTTTCTAAATATCAAAGCCTAAAAATTAATCTCAGATATTTTGTAAATGAAACTCTTTGGTTGCACTATTAACATAGACAAATTTTACGTTCTGTAATCACACACGAGCAAACTTATACCAATCTAAAATATCACTGAATTCATCATATCAATGAATAAATTTGTTGCCATATTACCGTGGTTGTCACCTCTCTGACTTGTTATAAAGACTTAATACAATTGAGGGGAATGGCCCAAAACCCAAATGTAGTAAATAAAATTTGTTAATTATTTATGTTGATAAACACTTTCATAATTAAATTAAATTAGAACTCACTCAAATCTCCAGCGCCTATCCGCGGAGAATCTAAGCGTACGGCTTCCGCGAATCTAACCGGAGATGCACATGCAATCAGGGCCGGTGCTTCCCGGGGTGAGTGGAGAGGCCTCCTTTGCAGACTCGTGCTCGGGGAGACTGCCCAGCGGTTGGCGGCGAAATTAAAAGTGATCTCCTCATCGTCGTCGGAACTGAGGTAAGCCGTGTAGTTTCCAGTCTGATCACTCGTATGTTGCTCCGATTTTGGATCGGTTGCTTTCTGCACAGCCGTCGTCGGACTTTCCACCAAGGATTTGTCAGGAGTCAGAAACTCTCCGCCCTCTGCTTTGTCATTGTTTGATTCGTCCATCGATACTTCGCTAAAAAACAACAAAAAATGATTAAAAAATGCTAAACCAAGCCTATAATTGTGCATAATTATAATTATGTTTTGATTGTTTTGAGTTTTTTAAAATTAGTGGATCTATTGTTTCAAACAACACAAAATCTTAATGCGATTCATTTACCTGCTTGGGCTGTTCAAATGCGTCACTGTACTACTAGTGTCAACAGCAGAGCCCTGCTCCGTTTCACACGACGCATTCAATGCAGATATATCAATAGATCCAGCGGTGGTGTCACCGTCTTCTTCTTCTGGAATGTCAAAACGCAAATGACGTTTTTCGGATGGTTCTCCTTTTTCTACTTCCATTTCTTCCCCTTTAAATAAAATAAGACGTTAATAGACGATACTAAATCAAATTATTAGCAAATAATAAAATGTTTATTAGTTAGCAGTATATAATCAAATAATTGTGATTAAAATGATTTAACCCTTAAAACAAGTTTTCTAACTAAAAAATATGACATACGTTCCTTTTGCTGCTCGGAAAATGAGCCTTTTCTCGTTCTCAAAATAGAGGCTGGCGTTTCAGCGGGTTGTGCTTTCTGCGGAGGTGTGCTCCTGCGTCGAACTGGTGGTGTTTGAAGGAGATTGCGGATATCCTCGAAGTCAGCAATAGAATTTAGTCGCCTAAACAACTAATTGCTGTTTGAAAATGGCTTTTTGCTACTCTGTATAATATACAATGACGACAGTAATACAAAAGTAGAAAGTAAAAAGTTTAAAAACCGGTTGTTTAAAATAAACATTTAATAAACATATAAAGACCTAAATGGATTCTCTAAAAAAATCCAAGTGTGAAAATGGATTTTACGGTTCAAACCATCGGTCAGTAACAGTTGCAAAATACAAAAATCCCTGGGTAATTTTCTTTGTTAGATAGAAAAATGTTTTAAGTTATAAATTAAAGCCTAATATCAAGAATTCAGACCTGTGCACTGCCCCCCTCGGGGTTAAAACGGGGGGGGCGATTCCAAAATGAGGGGGGCACGGGGGGAACTTTTTTGAAACGGAGGGGGCAATAAAACGGGGGGCAAGCAGGAGGGAAAGAAAAAAAAGAGAAAAAAAAAGGAAAAAAAAAGAGAAATAAAAGAAGGGAAAAGGGAAAAAAGGGACAAAAAAAGCGAAAATAAGGTAAAAATAGGTCTAAAATGGGTTAAAATACATTGAAATAGGCTAAAAACTGCAAAAAATTCGCGATGATGGCGTCATAATTTTAGGGTACTTTTTCATTTTTTGGCGGGGGGGAACAATAAAACGGGGGAGGGGCAAATCCTCCAATAAAACGGGGGGGGGTGGGGCATTTCCAGACCGTGCACGGGTCTGAGAATTTATTCTGGAATCAAAAATTATTATCGAACTTTGTTTTTAACCTAGTAAGAACTTCAAGAGAAATAAATAGGAAAAAAACCCCGAAAACATCTTAAACAAAACAGTAAACCAGTGAAAAACTCGTACGCGGGAAGAGCTGAAGCGGCAGTCATCCGTTCCTGAGGGTTTGTTGGTGGTACGTCGGTGGGCGCCTCCGTGAAATCCACCAATTTGGATCGCTTCCGAGAACTTCCCAACTGCACACTGCTCCCGCTAAGCCCAGCGGAGTCCCCGATCTTCCGTTTTAATGCCGACGCAGGAGTCGGTGGAGCAGCTCTGAAATGGGCACACACCGTGTTTTTGTCTCTGGCAATTAAGGTTGTTTGGATACATTTGGTCAGGGTCATGGGTGGGCCGAGGGAGGGCGGGGTGTTGGTTGAGTACAGTGGCGTGTCCAGGGGGAAGAGGCGGGGGGGGGGGGAGGCGGCCGCCCCCCCCCCGAAATACGGCGAAGCATAGATGAACAAGATGGGGGGAGGTAGGGTGGGGTCCACCCTCCCTAGCCTCGAAATTTTGCCTCCCCCCTAGAAAAAATCCAGGGGGCCCCCTCCCCCCAAATTTTCAAATTTTTTACCCCTGACTCCCTCTAGATTTTGAAATCTGACTTCCTTCCCCTCTCGAAAAAATTTTAAGAATTTTTTTATACTAAATTTTCTTCCTAAAACGTAAATTTTTAACACAAATTGATGTTTTTACCCACTTTTTATACCTGAATATCGCTCTTTATTCAATAAAATGTAGTATTATATCTTTAAAAAAACTATTATTAAATTTTTAATGGTTTAAAAGTATTTCGCTTCGGAAATCGGACCCCACCTGACCCCCTTCTAGGTTTCAAAATCTTCCACCCCGGGTCGACCCCCCTCCTACGAACCCCTTCCAAGATTTTGAAATGTCATTTACCCGGGGTAAACAACCCCCCTAGCTTTTTGACCGTGTTCATCTATGCGGCAAAGCCGGATTTTTTTGTAAGAGGGACCCTTACGTTTTTTGAATTTTGGGAGAGAAAATTTTTTTCTTAAATATTAATACAGAAACTTTCCTGATGCCTTCCAAAAGCATATTAATAGCCAAAAAATCAAATTTTCCCCGCTTTGCGGATAGTTTAAATTGACAATTTATCTTAGTTTGTCGATTTCAAATCGATTTCTCCGTTCAATAGTTAAGGAATACATGTAAAATAAGACTACTATAACACTATTAACCTTTTATTAACGTTTTAAAGACATGTTTTAAATGTATAGGGATAAAAAACTTTAAATTTTGAATTAAGTATCATCTAGAATTTAAATGTCTAGTGTATTTTAGCGCCTTAAATTACAAATTTTGTCCCCCGGGGAGCATTCTGCCTCCCGGACCCCCCTGAAGGAGCTCTGCCCCTTGACCCCGCTGGGAGGCTCTCGCCCCCAATTTCTCGGGACTGCCGCCCCCTAGAACCCCCTCAGGGTTAGTATATTCTCCCCAGACCACCCTCCCCGAAATGAAATTCTGGGCACGCCACTGGTTGAGTATACCCTTAAAATTCGGAAACCGAATCTCTGCTCCTAAAATTTGAAGGTGCCCTATATGCCTTCTTCTGCCTTGTTTTCTAAAATTGGGAGGTGGGGTGGTCGCTAAAAATATTAAAAGACTAAAATAATTATTCATAAAATTCAAAAAACAATTTTTTGGTTTTTGGAGGAACCCCCTCCACAGAAAACCTGGGAATCTGCCCACGTATGGTCTGGTCGGTCGGGCTATGCGGATGCCAATCCATCTTTGACATTTGTCATTTAAAAAGAATTTCCGAATTTTTTATCCAGATAATTTTTTTCAATAGTTAAAGAATAAAGATTTGAAACACAAGATAATAAAAAATATAAAAATAATCTTAAATAGGCAATATTTATTTAAAATTGTATTACATTCTCAAAGGAGAAGCGACGGGCCTTTGGTGTTCGAGCATTCTCTTAGGAAGTTCCACAGAAGGAGCTATCATTCTGCCTGATTTTATTACTTGCACAGATAAAGGTACCATCGGATCTACAAAAAAAAAACAAACAAAAAACAATACTGGGTATTGTCAGCATAATTGGCAAGTTGGTCCGGAGTGGGAGGGGGGGGGGTTAAACCATAGGTGGGTAGGGGAAAGTTGGGGAGGTATACCCTCTCCAAAAAATCCTGGTTATAGCCGACACCCCTCTAAAAGTTGGGGGTACCCCGGACATCCCCCCTAAAACTCTAAAATTTAGGGGGTCCCAGTACTAAAAACGCTAAAAATGGAGTATTTGACGTATACCCCAAAAAAAATTTTTTGGGACACCTCCCCAAATTTTGGGGGTCGGGTATACCCCCAAAATCCGGGAGGCTTCCCACCTATGGGTTAAACCTGGTATTAGGGAGGGGGAATAAAATCCGAGAAATACATTTTACCCATATAGTTTTTTTCTGGAGTGCATTTTACCCATATCGTTTTTCGATTTTAAGAAAAAAATAGGTAAAAAACAATAATTTTAGGCCAAAAAGCTCTTTTTAATGCATTTTTGAGATTTTTATTACTTAAAACGTTCATTTTGACCTCAAAACTTAAGTTTGGAGGCAGTTAAAAAAGATTTTTCTTCTTCATTTCTGCAAAATTTTTTTTCTACCTGGATTTTTTCTAGGGGAAGGGGTACGAAATTTTAGCTATAGGGGGGGGTGGACTTCTCTGTCCCCCCACCAAAAAAACATCTATGGTAATTTACCCTTGTATGATTGTCAAGTATAAAAAAATTTTGATTTTTGATTTCTCAAAATATTTCTCCTAAATTTGGTTATTGTTAATTTTTTTAATTTTCGTTCATCCTGGGTCTAGCTGCTTAACTGCTATTTTTGTTTTTATGGTTTTTATTTAATCTTGCTGTATTTGTGGTTATGTTAGGCTATTATTTTTATTTTTGACACTGTTGATGTTGTGCACCCGATAAGAGCACTATGGGTTCTAGGCGGTGCGGCAGTAGCATATTATCTATCGTCTATCTAATACTTGTTTATCAGTGAAACCTCTTAAGAACAAGCTTATTTTTCTTCGCTCTTTGTTTACAAACAATTCATTCCAAAAAAAGGCTAAAAACGTATTCAGAATATCGAGAAGATGAATCTGCAGGGTTCAACATTATAAAAAAGAAAAAAATCCACGCTTCACGAGTGAAAGTGATTAGTATCGCAAATAGTAAAAAAGAAAAAAAAATTCACGCTTCACGAGTGAAAGTGATAAGTATCCAAAATATCTCACTATTTACAACTTTCGCTATTTATGTATAAAAAAAGAGACTGTTTATGTATAAAAATAGGCTATTTATGTATAAAAAGAGTACAAAAGTACTGTTTTTCACTGTACTTTTTTAAGTAGTGTTTAATTGTGTTTGTGAATATAAATTTTGACCTAAATTCATACCCAGAATTTGGCTCAGAAGGGGGGGGGGGTGGGTTTTAACATTAATTTGGACCACGAATGTTTTTAAATGTTGATTGACAAAGTAATATTGGGGGGCACCTAGAATTTTTTCTAGAGGTAAGTGGTCCGAAATTTTGAGGCTAGGGAGGGTGGACCCCACCCTACCCCCTTCCCCCATAGGTGGGCAGAGGGGGGGGGGGTTGGGGGGTTTATACCCCACCCCTAAAAATCCCGATTATATCCGACACCCCCCTAAAATTTGGGGGTACCCCGGACACCTCCCCTAAAATTTGGGGGGTCCCAGTACTAAAAACGATAAAAAAGGGGTATTTGAGATATACCCCTAAAAAAATTTTCGGTACACCCCCCCAAATTTCGAGGGTCGGGTATACCCTCCCCCAAATCCGGGAGGCTGCTCACCTATGCCCCCTCCCTACGCTCATGTATGGGTGGCTGATCTCCTCTAGGTATGAGAAGAGGGTGTTAGCGAAGGACTAGACAGTTTAGGCCAAAACTGAACATAAAATTTTGTGCTGGCTGCAAAAAACAACAGTAAAGTAATCACTGCTAGAGTAGGTTTCAATTCAAACGTTTTGTGCCTAATTGTCTGCAAAAGCCTAGTTTTAAAAATACTAAATCATAATAAAAAAATTTAACTTCGGTGATTTAAGCTGAGTTTAATTTTATGGCACCGAAAACTTAATTCTATTCTATTGTACTGCTCAAGGAAGTTTAATATTATCTTAATATGACTCAATAAAGTTTAATAAAATTTCCCCCACAATCAAGGTTGAATTATAATAAGCATTAATACTTCATAACAAGTTTATTATTACACAACATTTTAAAGTTTAAATTAGATTAAGTTTTTAAATTAGAGTAGTTTTTAGTACCTGGAAGAGAAGAAGACTTTGAAATAGGAAAACTAGGGGCTTGAAATCTGGTTTCTGTATCAAGATGATGAAGTTCCTTCACCTGGTTAAGCACTGAGCAAACAGCTTTACGCCAGGAATTCGACTCCCTTGACACCTAAATAAATCTGGTTCAAAACTTTCGCTGCTTTAATGATAGACTTGCTGAGGTCTGGTAATATTTTAGGTTGGGTAGATAGTCCACTACTTGTTGTCCTATTAATCATATCATCTTCAATAATGAAAACAATTACAATATTAATAAAAAAAACGTTACTTGATATTTTTCGTTGGACAGTTCCGAATAACGGTGATGTAAAAACAATCTTAACTGCTTCATCAAATCTCCGTTTTTATGTTGCTCCATTAAATCTAAAATATTTATAAAGAAGATTATTTTAAATCAGTGAGGGGTCCGATTTTTTTAACAAAGTGGTTTTAAACAATAATTAAAGCATTTTTATGCCTATTGAAATTTATAGACTAAAATAGGCTACTTAAGCCTAAAAAGTGTTTAAAAACACTGTTTTTTTTACTTAAAAACCATAAAAAAATATTCTTGTAAATTGGCTGGGAGGGGGGAAAGAGGGGTTACGCTAGGGGAGATGTTAGGCCGGATCGCTTCGATCTGTAGGCAGGGAGAGAATTGGCGGACGAAAAATTTTGGCTCTAAAAGGGGGAAGTCTGTACCCTCTGTATCCCCCCTTCAAAAAACATGTATGAATACGATAAAAACAAAATTATTTTCAATAGGTTCTACGGGATGTGCCTAAAGGACGTCCTAGCAAACCCCGTAGCAGTGGCTGATGTCCTTCAAGAACGGGAAGAGGGGGTGAACAAAGCGAGAAGGACGGTTCAAACCAATCTTGATGGAAAGATTGTTTGGTGGCAAAAGACAACAATATTTTCCAATTAGATTAGTTTTATTACACTCTACACTTTAACTTTAATTAAATTCTACTAGATACAACTTTAAAAATATTGAACAATTTTAAAAAAATCATTAAAAAAATTTCGATAAGTTTTTTTAAACTAAAACTTGTTTTTTTATTTTAAAATTTTGAAAAAGAAGTTAATTCTGAGTTAATTTAAAAATTGCAGTTCACAAGGCTGCGGTATTGCGAATTCATAATTTTTTCTGAACATTCATTACCAAATATTAAGACCGGATCACCGTTCAAAAACCTCTATGATATGACCAAAAACCAATTTGCGTGTTCTATTAATCTCTGACTTGGCTCCACGCCACCTCTTCCTGAGAGACTTCGCTGGAAATAATTGTAGTACACCACGCTTACAGAAACATTTTTGTTGGTGCAAGTATGATTTTTTGGTATTTTTTAATACATTTAAAAAATGTCACGTACTATTAATAACTTCCTCTTCTTTTTCTGATAATCCATTCAAATTCAAACAAAACCCCGGAAGACCTTCTGCAAAAGCCGCAGACAAACAATCAATCCGGCTTTGCTCGTCCTTAGCTTGAAGCCATCTTATGGTTAATTGTCTAAAAACTATTTTTAGTGTTTCATGAAGACAATTTAAGTATTTAAATTAAAGAAGAATTAAAGGATATCCGTCCAATCTGGGTACTTACCTAGTGTGAACCCAGTGAATTCTACGGGGCGCTGATTTTAAAAGCTTTTTACTTAAAGGTGCGGTGCGGAGTCAAACTTTTTTTCTTTGATTTTAATAATTTTTTTCTGAAAACATTACCCATGTCCCCAATACCCCACAAAAATTTTTTCAACAAAATATCTCCCGTGGTTCAGGAGTTAAGACCCCCCAAAAATGGCTTTTTCCGACAATTCTGTTGGTGACAGATTGCTTAATGGGTATAACATTTTACGTTACATTATGCACTCAAAGAAAGTGGCTACCTTCTACTTTAATTTTCAAAGAAAGTGGCAACCTTCTACTTTAAGGGCGGGGGGTCCTTGGGGGGGGGGATCGAACCCCCCTAGCTTTCTAGGGGGGTCGACCCGGGGTGGAAGATTTTGAAACTTAGAGAGGGTCAGGTGGGGTCCAATTTCCGAAATAAAATACTTTTAAACTATTAAATGTTTAATAATAGTTTTTTTATAAGATAATACTACATTTTATTGAAAAAGCGATATTTAGGTATAAGAAAGGTGTAAAAACATGAATTTGTGTTGAAAATTCACGTTTTTGGAAGAAAATTTAGTGTAAAAAAAGTACTTAAAATTTTCTCGAGAGGAAAGGGGGAGGGGGGTCAGATTTCAAAATCTAAAGGGGTGGTCAGGGGTAAAAAATTCGAAAATTAGGGGGGAAGGGGGGCCTGGATTTTTTTCTAGGGTGGGGAGGGGGCCACAATTTCGAGGCTAGGGGGGTGGGACCCCACCCAACCCCCCCCCCCCTTATTCATCTATGAGTGCAATATTAAATGACTTGTCAACTGTAAAAAATGCCTCGGCCATACATAAATGTCTAGAAAACTACTAAACTACAGAAATAAAAAAGCCTCTACATACCTTTCCTTTTGTTCCAAAGTAGGATTTGAATTCTTTCGTGATTTCTATAAAGCAAAATAATCTAAAATCGTAGATCCTGCTTCAGAAACTTAAAGTGTTTGGGGCGATTCTAAACCAATTATTAAGTTAGGGAGGAGGTCCGTACTCCACTAGCTTTTTAAGGTGGGGAATTGACCGAAAACCTAGAGAAATTTTTAAACAATTTTTTAAAAATATTTTAGACTATTATCCCAAATTTGGCTAAGAAAAAAGGGGTCCATTCAAGAATTCCAAAGGTAATAAATAGGGTGTAAAAATAAGACTATGTCGCTCCTGACCCATGATATATAGAAATCAAAACATTAAAAATCAAAAACAATAATAATCTAAATGGCTGTATTTTGGCTTTATTAAGGTTCGATATTGGTTGCAATTTTGGGTGAACTAAACACAAAATTTAAAGATCGTTTCCTTATTGTACACACATACACAGATTTCTACACGATCCGGCGATACCCCCTCCCTCTTTGCTCTAAATTAAAAAAATACTTAATTTTTACCTTTTTTGCAATTTTAGCGAAATATAAGGCATTTTAAACATTATTTTACTTAGATTTTGCTTTTTCTGTTTTTTGGCTTGCTATTTTAAAAATGTTCCTTCATCAAACCCACAGGAGCAGTGAACAGGTCTATATGAAGGACAGAATTGGGTGGAACACTTCTATTAAATAGTACTCTACCACAATATATGGATATGTTTTTAATATTATTATCATATTATATCAGCATAATACACGTACCGTTTTTCCAGCAGTAGAGTCCGAAAACCACATATCACATAGCCTTTGACTAGAAATATCTTTGAGTGGCTCCAAGTATTTTCTTAGAAACTCTTTGACTGTTATGTTAATCTAAATTTAGAAACATTTTACACCACACGACTTTATAATCTATCAAAGTTATAAAATACAGGTGGAGGAGTTTGGGGGTTTATTATTACCATTCTCGAACCAAAAACTTGCAAACAGCAGATTCCTTCCCGTCTCTCTGAAATTTGAAAGTTTCTGTGCAAACCGTCACCTCCTAAAAAGTTTTGGACTGTTTACATTTTACAGATAAATGCCAAGCTTTATTCTCATAGGTGAGAACGGTCCGGGAAGCTAGGGGGACTGGTTACCCGGGGTAAATCGAATTTTGAATTCTAGGAGGTGGTCCGAACCCCCCTAGCATTTTAGGGGGGGTCGATCCGGGGTGCGAAATTTTGAAATCTAGAGGGAGGTCAGGTGGGGTCCGGTGACCAAAAGCAAAAAAGTTTTAAACCATAATAACGTTAATAATTGTTCTTTTTATGGGATAATACTACATTTTATTGAACAAAAAGCGATATTCTAGTGTAAAAAAGTGTAAAAACATAAATATATGAAAATTCACGTTTTTGTATCAAAATAATTAGTATAAAAAAAGTACCTAAAAATTTCCCAAGGAGGGAGGGGGAGGTCAGATTTCAAATTCTAGAAGGGTGTCAGGGGTAAAAAATTCTGAAATTTGGGGGGAGGGGGGCCTAGATTTTCGTCTAGGAGGGGGGGGGGTCCAAAAATTTTGAGGCTAGGGGGAGTGGATTCCATTCTGCCCCCTTTCTTACCTATGATAATTCTCTCCTAGAACAAGGGTGCATTTAATGATTCCAGAAAGGGTAGGGTGTCAGATTGAAAAATTTGAGGGCGGGATTTTTTTCAGCTCGATAGGGGCCAAACTTTAAGGCGAGGGTTCTTTGTTCTCATTGTTCCCTCCCACGTTCATCAATGGACTCCACCTGCCGCAACCTTGATGATCTATGTTCTCATCTGAAGGTAATAATAATAATAATAATGAAAATTTTCAATAATCAGAAAAAAGTATAAAAATATAAAACGTAGAGAAAACCACAACAACTATAAAAACCTGGTGTTTATCATTTTCATCTGTCGCAGCATCTTCTAAATCCATTAAAAAATATGCTATCGACATCATTTTTTTTGGACGCGGGATTTCATGCACCAACAGCACGCCCGCCAAAATCTAAAAAAAATACACCAAAAAATTAATAGCACCAAATAAGACTAAACTCAAATGCCACCAGAGAGCGACATTACTTAAACACTAAATTTTGTTGGATTAATCCAGCAGCATGAAAAAATTACTTTCCGTCATAATATTATGTTTTTACCTATGTGTTTATATTATTATCTTCATATAGAATAAATATTAGATCAAGGGCCGCATGCTGAAGGTTTAATCCGACTTAAAATTAATCTGAGATTAACGATTGTCGACACACAGTAAACATACTAACTGTATTGTTTAAATAATCTAGGTTAACCGAGTTAATGCGAGATTAAGACTTAATCTCAGATTAAATTGTCTTTAATTCGATATAAGCGGGAAAAACCCACAAATTTTTAATCCATCTCCGGAGGTGGTTTAAAAATTTGCATAAATTAACAATTTAATACTGAGTTAGTGATGATTAATCTAAGATTAAGTATTAATCTCACATTAACTCTGTTAACCTAGATTTTTAATCAATTACAGTTGGTATGTTTACTGTGTGTCGACAATCGCTAATGTCAGATTAACTTTAAGTCAGATTAAACCTTCAGCATACGACCCCTGATGTATAAAATTTTCTCCCATCTTATGCAAATGACAAAATGAACTGACTCGGTTTGCTATGTTTAAATTTAAAAAAAAAAAATCGAAATTCGAAATAATTATCCAAAGTCAAACTGTCAAACTAGTTGTATTCTTCACCGACTTCAGGCCGCGTAATAAAATTAATTCAAAATACAATGGGCATTTCCATTATTGTTTTTTTATAATTATTCCTGCGATGAATTTAGAGTAGGTAGCACCCCGAGTTTAGGAAAATTGAAAAAAAAGCTTTCAAAATGACTTTTAACTACTTTTAAATTTAAATTTTGAGCTTTAAATGGTGTTTTAAGCAATAAAATGCTAAAAAATAACTAAATTACATTTTTGACTTCAAGTTAGCGTTATTTTTACCTCCTTTTTTTAAAAGCGAATAAGACTAATATGGAAAAAATTTATGCTCCACAAAAAGCGATGTGATAAGAAGTCGTTTCTCGGAATTTATCACCCCCCCCCGAAACGAAAGTCCTCCGGGCCATGGGCGTAGCCAGGATTTCGGAAAGGGGGGTCCAACCCTGAACAAAATTTCCGAAAAGGGGGGGTCCAAATCCTAAACGTTTTAAAAGGACTAAAAAAATTTTCCGCAGCGTGTATTACCTTCTTTACGTCACATACTTCATTATTTCCCTATTATTCAATAAAAATAAGTCTATAAAATAAAGAAAAAAAAATTTACAAACAATTTGATACCTTAAATTTTTCGATTTCCAAAACATTAACAACTAAAAAATGAGTACAATAAATTTCAGCTGAGCAATGCAAAGTGCGAGAAAATGTTTTTAAAATTACTTCTCCTAACCTTTAAATTTTTAATCCCACTATATAACAATCTAAAGGGGGGTCCAGCGTGGTCGTATCAAGATTACAAAACAAAGTAACACAAATTTGGAAGTGGAGACCAATTAAAACATTAAGAATTAGGTGGGTACAGCGTCGTTATAGCAAGATTACAAAACAAAGTAACACAAATTTGGAAGTGGAGACAATATAATTAATCGAGCGCTGAGCACAGCAAAGCGCGAGAAAATTTTTTAAAAATGGCCATTCTAGACCCCCAAATTTTTATCCTTGGCGACCCAAAAGGGGGTCTAACCCCAAATTTTTCCTTTTGCTTACCCAAAAGGGGGCTCTAGCTAGACGCCCTAGTCCCCCTTAGCTACGCCCATGCTGCGGGCCAACTTGTCCATTATGGGTACTGGCGCATCTCTATTTATTCGACGCAGTAACATTTTAACTTTGTTTCTATATTAATTTAAATTTATTTTTATTTTTTATTTAATATAGTTTATTATGTATTAATATGAGGTGAACCTAATGTTTAAGCAATAAATAAGAAATACCATAAACGTATCCGGAGGATATGATAAATCTAAACCCTTATTTAGCTCCATGCACGATGTTTTCATATCTTCAACTAAAATGTCTATTAGCAATTTCTTTCTGAAACAAAGAAATAAAATCAAAATTAGCTCGGTTATTTTCAGTTTCTACTTTAATAGAGAATTTAATTATATGTCTGAACAAAAAAGTTTAGTTTTTCAGTGTACTATACCACCTATACATTTAAAAACACAAATGCGTTTTAGTGGTTTTAAAAGTTTTGCTTTGTTTTGTCACCAATAATTCGCCAGTGCCATGAAGCAAAACAATTTTCAGGAATAAGTAATACCAAGAATATATAACAGAAGAGAATGTCCGACTATACACTAAATTTTTGACCAAAATTTTGCGAGAAAAGTCGCACTTTTGAATTCGTGTGCGACTTTTCTCGCAAAAATCCGCCATTTTCTGCTAGTTTTTCCGCGCTGCGATTTTTAACACAATGTTAGTTTTCTCGCAGTAAGGACTGCGACTTCTTTCGTACTCTATACTGCTTTATTCGCACTGCGATTATTTTCGCACTGCGAGTCTGGCTGCGCAACAAAAAAATACATACGCTGGTAGTCATTTTTAATGGAGTAAAACACTTCGAAACTTGTTTTATTTAATTTTAAAACGTTGGGAAGTTACTTATTTTATTAAAACTAAAAATTTTAACATCTTAACGTAAAAAAACCACTTTTACTTATTTAAACACAAAATTTTCGCTCCGCTTTGTTTTTATTTTTTTGTTGTGCAGTCCGACTCGCAGTGCGAAAATAATCGCAGTGCGAATAAAGCAGCATAGAGTGCGAAAGAAGTCGCAGTCCCCACTGCGAGAAAACTAACACTGTGTAAAAAATCGCAGCGCGGGAAAACTTGCAGAAAATGGCGGATTTTTGCGAGAAAAGTCGCACACGAAATTGAAAGTGCGGCTTTTCTCGCAAAATTTTGGTCAAAAATTTAGTGTACAGTCGGACATTCTCTTGTGTTATATATTCTTGATAATACTAAATATTATTACACTAGAAATAGGTAAACAGGCTCTCTAGAATTTCGCTCTAGAATTTCGCTTCTTCCTAAAAATCTCATTTTCAATCTTTTTAGTATTTTTTTTGTCAGATTCATATTTAGTGTAGGCGTTTATTTAGATAGTAATCCAAAATTTTTGCAACCACCTACTCAGTCTCAGATACTAGGGTAGTGCATTTAATTTCGGCACTTTTTTGTTTTTCCGATGTAACTTTTTACTGTATGGCCCGATTTTCATGTTTGATAGCTCATTTTGAAGCTTTCACGATATTGCGTTGCGTCACAAAAATTTCACTGTACGAAAGTATTTTTTTACTTAATTAAATTAGTTTTTGAAAAAATGGAATATTGCCGAAATTAAATATGTGCATTTAATTTCGGCACTTTACAAGCAATCGATTGTTTCTCAATAAAAAATCATCATTTTCAAAAATTTAAAAGTCTATCATTATCTTCAGACAGTTTTCTTTAATTTAAGCTTCTACTTGTTGTTCAACGTGTAACTGGCAAAAAGTTACAGCTAAAATGTCAAATGGTATCAAAATGAGCAAAATTTTGGAAAAAAGTGCATTTAATTTCGGCACTTTTTAAGAGAACCCTCTTAATCGAGTTTAAGTGCAGTGCTATGACCCCTACACATTTCAACGTTGTCTTTTAACTATTTACAACTACAATTTAACACCCGACCACTTAATTCAATCCGTTTTTACCTACAGCATATGAGTGCCGAAATTACACTATTTTATTTTATAACGATTGCTCACCACAGACGCAACGTAGAACCACGGGGACTAAAAATTCGGAAAATAGACTAAATTTTACCAGGACAATTTAATTTTGAAACCAATTTATTGCGTAATCATGAAATTCCCATGTTTTAAAAACGAGTAACAAATTTATTTTTTATAAATCACATAATTTCACATGAAAATATCATAACATAACAAATAAAAAGTTCACGACAGTCATCTACATATAATTAGCTCTCATTTGAGCTATCAAACGTCGTATTCCGTCTAGGATTACCAAAGATATAGTCCAAAATCAAAAATGCCCAATTGGGAAAAGTGCCGAAATTAAATGCACTACCCTATTCTGAGAATTTTGCAATTGTTATTGTCATATTAATTTCGATAACGAAAAGGAACTTAACACAATTCTTCAGTACGCAAGATATTTGGCCTTGCAATAAGCAAAAATTTTAAATTGATGCATTGATTTACATTTTGTCGTTTTTAAAATAATGGTTTATGATGGTTCGAAAAATAATAAACAAAAAATTGGAACATTAAAATAAAAACTTAACCACGTTGTATTCAGAAACCACAATGGCGTGGAACGGAGTCACGGGAGTAACTGTTCCCTAGTGCTTTTTTGACAAAATTCGACGTTTAAGCTTACCCCTCTACTTGAGCGATTTTTCGTTGTTTATTTGTCTTCATTTTTACTGACTCCATTAACTGCGCTAATTCCAAGTTTTCCGGTAAAAGTTTCCGTTTTAAAAGCCAAAGGACTATTTCCATATATTCATTAATTAGCTCACAAGCACATTGACGATATTTCAACTCTTCAGCTCCTGTTAATTAGACAAAATTGTTAAAAAACAAAACAGAACTGTCCAAAACATAATATACGTTAATAATTAATGATTATTTTTTTAAATGAAGCAAACCAGTAATAATATCTTTATTCCACCGTTTAAGAATCTATATAAGAAATTTTTGAACAGTTTCCTATTTAAAGCCATACATGGGCAAGTTGGTCTGGACCAGGGCGCTAAACCTGGTTTTAAAGAGGAGGGAAGGGGAGGGGGTGGGTAAGAAATAGAGGAACACATTTTACTGGTATCGCTTTTCTATTTAAAGAAAAAATAGCATTTTTTAATATAACAAATTGGGAAGAAGGATTGAACATTCTTCCTTTCTCCACTCCGGAGGGGTTGAGGGGGAAAGGGGATTAATCCCCCGACCATGTATGGTTCGTCCAACAATAATAACGATGCTGGCAACCTTTACCGCTAAAGTGTTCACTGCATGCAGTGTTCACTCATTCCGAGGTCTTCGTCTAAAGGATTTTTTATGTCGCCTGATATTGATCTTACTATTTAACGTCGTACATGGACATGGTATAGTCATAGTCTCAACCATGGTGGTAAAATTTTTTCGCCCCTCCTGGCTTGTCTCAGCGCCTGTCCTTTGCATAATCTGCATAGGAAAGATATGTTTCAGGTAATACAACAACAACAACAACAACCATCCATGTATGGTTGAAGCCTCATTTAGTAAGAGAATAATTTTAAGAAAGGAATAAAGGTTATTATTAGCTAATTTTAGGTAACGTTAATTTGATTTTGATATCAAACCTCTTTGCATAATGCAATAATGTGACAAATAGCAATTTTGTTTGAAAAAAATACTAATTTTTGAAAGGGATATCTTCCAATTAGAAAAGGGCCAAAACCTACAACAAAAACGGCAAACAAATTTTAGCCAATCACAGCAAACAGAGATTTTCATTAATTGGCTATTTTTTCCGAGGAAAACACTTAAATTTAAGGGGAGGGGCGGAACCAGTTTTAAAATTTTTTTGAGGGAAATGTAGCCCCAACCATAGATGGGCGGGGAGGGTGTTATAACCCCAAAAAAATCCCCGATTATAGCTGACAACCATACATGGGCACGGGGGGTTAACCCCCCAAATTCTGAAAAGGGTGGTTTAACCCACCCATTCAGAAGTGGGGGGGGGGAGAAAAAGTTAACCCCCAATTTTGGAAAAATGAAGAAAAAAATGTCTTTAAAATGACTTCTAACTGCCTCCAAACTTAAGTTTTGAGGTCAAAATGAATGTTTTAAGCAATAAAAAGCTTAAAAATGCTATAAAAAGGGCTTTTTGACTAAAATTAGCGTTTTTTACCTATTTTTCCTTCAAAATCGAAAAACGATATGGGTAAAATGCACTTCAGAAAAAAAAAACGATTTGGGTATTTTGCGTTTCTCGGATTTTAACCCCCCCCCTAATTTGGGGTTTAACCTCCCCCCCACTCCGGACCAACTTGCCCATGTATGCCGACAACCCCCTAAAATATGGGGGTACACCGGACGGGACACCCTCTCTCTAAAATTTGAGGGGTCCCAGTCATAGGTGAGAAAGGGGGAGGGCAGGGTGGGGTGCACCTTCCTAGCTTCGAAATTTTGGGACCCCCTAGACGAAAATCTAGCCCCCCTCCCAAATTTCCGAATTTTTTTATCCCTGACGCCCCTCTAGAATTTGAAATCTGACCCCCCTCCCCCCTTGGGAAAATTTTAGGTACTATACTAAATTTTCTTCCAAAAACTTAAATTTTCATTACATATTCATGCTTTTACACCCTTTTTATACCAGAATATCGTTTTTTATTCAATAAAATGTAGTATTATTCTATAAAAAGAACAATTATTAGAGTTATTATGGTTTAAAACTGTTTTGCTTTGGACACCGGACCCCCCTCTAGATTTCAAAATTTCGCACCCCATGTCGACCCCCATAAAAAGCTGGGGGGGGGGGGCGGAGGGTCCGGACCCCTCTGGGACCTCCTCCTAGAATTCAAAATTCGATTTACCCCGGTTAACCACCCCCCCTAGCTTCCCCGACCGTTCTCACCTATGGTCCCAGTACTAAAAACGCTAAAAATAGTGTATACCCCAAAAAAATTTTTGGGACACCCGCACACCCCCCTAAATGTGGAGGGGTCGGGTATACCCTCCAAAATCCGGGAGGCTGCCCACCTATGGCCCCAACCCCTTGTCTACCTTTACAAACATAACAAAATCACAGATAAGTGATTGCTTTTCTAAGTCTTCTTGTGATAAATTGGCACTGGCACACCTTATTGGCAACACAAGTTAAAAGAAAACAACGGTTAAAAAAAAATTATTTTTGATTTTTTTCACTTTTAGAGAGCCACAGAAACTGATAAAATGGAATCCTTCAATTAATCGAAGGATAAAAGTGTAGTTAAACCAATTGAGCTAATTCAAAAATTTAAACTAATAATCTGGTAGCAAATTGCAACCATAGATGAACACGGTCAAAAAGCTAGGGGGGTGTTTACCACGGGTAAATGACCCCACCCTACCCCCTCATCTTGTTCATCTATGGTTGCAACCGACCAAAATAGTTTCAAGCAAATAATTATAATTTTTAGTTAACATTTACGAATTTAGGTACGGAAATTCTAATAAACAAATTTGCATACTTTTGGGTTCAGAATCAATCTGCAATTCCAGGTATGTTTGATGGATTATACACAAATTGTGAATAGCTAGGTGGCAACGACTGGCATTTTTTAGGTCATAAGGCGGCAGTCCACGACCAGAGCAATCACATAACGGAAGTACTAAAACAAAATATTACTGCAACAGCGGTTTAAAGGTTTTTTATAGTCCAATGGGACTGGGAACAGGCCACCTTAACCCTAGTAGCCCTAGGGTAATTGTGTTGTGTTCCAAACTTCTACGCAGTTACAGAGTCAACAATGGAACTTCTACTCAGCGACTCTACCCGAACCGGGATGGATTCAATCCAGGAAGGGAAAGTCAATACCGTTCAATCTTTCCAGAGCACAGAGTTTTCCTCTTTGTGTCTGACTGCATCTATTTTTTTCTGCTAAGCGGCAGCCATTTTGGCTGCCGCAATTACTGATGGCGTCGTCTGGGGACCTTCATCCCAACCCCGGCCCGCCAAAAACTATTTTTCTGTGCGCGCACTGAAACAAAAACGTTAACCGAAACAGTGTCTAATGAAATAAATGTAAAAACTGGCTGCACCTAAAATGCTCTAATCTAAACAGTCTAAAAAAACTAGAACCAAAATTTTCTCTGCAACAGAATGCTCTCCAGTTACTTAACCGCCGCAACCACTAAAGACTCCTCTATAAACATTTTGCAATTTAACGCCAATGAAATTTCCAACAAAATACAAGAGCTCACGAACTTCTTTGTCAAAAACAATACTTATATCGCTGCTATCCAAGAGTCCAAACTTTCTAGTAAATCTAAAGACCCCAAAATCGCAAATTACACAACAGTCAGGAAAGATCAGGATTCCAATGAAGGCGGTCTGCTTTTTTTGTTCACCACTTCATCAACTTCAAAACATTGGATATACAACAAAATAACCCCCGTGCAAAAATGCTTGACCTACAAATTCTTCTCAACAACTCCAATCTTTCTCTTTCAATCTTCAACATTTACATTCCTCCATCCAGCTCCTGCAATTTTAACTACCAACCAGACATCAACTATCTCCTCAAATATCAGGATAGCATTCTATTAGGAGATATTAACGCACACCATGGCCTCTGGCACTCAAGCCTCACAGACGCCAGAGGTCAGTGGCGTGCCCAGGGGGGGGGGGGGGGGGGGCGGTGGGGCGGCCGCCCCCTCCCCTGAAATCTGGCGAAGCCGGATTTTTTCGTAAGGGGGACCCATACGTTTTTTGAATTTTGGGAGAGAAAATTTTTTTTCTTAAATATTAAAACAGAAACTTTCCTGATGCCTTCCAAAAGCATATTAATAGTCAAAAAACCAAATTTTTCCCGCTTTGCGGATAGTTTAAATTGACAATTTATCTTAGTTTGTCGATTTCAAATCGATTTCTCCGTTCAATAGTTAAGGAATACATGTAAAATAAGACTACTATAACACTATTAACCTTTTATTAACGTTTTAAACACATGTTTTAAATGGATAGGAATAAAAAAACCTTAAATTTTGTTTTAATTATCACCTGGAATTAAAATTTCTAGTGTATTTTAGCGCCTTAAATTAAAAATTTTCTCCTCCGGGGGGCATTCTGCCCCCCGGACTCCCCTAACAAGGGGCTCTGCGCTGCCCCTTGACCCCGCTGGGGGGCTCTCGCCCCCCAGACCCCCTATTTCTGGGGGGCTCGCGCCCCCCTAATACCCCCCTCAGGGTTAGTATGTACCCCCCCTCAGACCGCCCCCCCGAAATGAAATCCTGGGCACGCCACTGCCAGAGGTGACTACATTTCAAACATCATAAACAATTTGAATATGGCATCTCTTAACAAGAAAACTCCAACACGCATTCCATCTAATGGAAACCCAACATCTCCAGATATCTCCTTAGTCTCAGACTCACTCCTCACCTCAACAGACTGGCATACACAAACGATGTTAATCTCCAACCACCTTCCTATAATCGTCAGCATTCAAACTACTTTGTCAATAGCTCCAATAACTAGGAAAACTTTTACAAACCTCAACAAAGCGGACTGGACCAGTTATACAAATGAAATAGAAACAAAATTATCAACATCCTCAAACCAACAGAGGTCAAATGAGATGAAAAAATGTTTAGATTAATCTTAAACAAAGCTTCCACGCACAACATCCTGTCGGTTGTCACAAAAATTTTCAGCCCAACCTTACTCCAGAAACAATTCAGCTCATCAAAGAGCATGATACACTTCGCCAAACCAACCCACACTCCGCCCGGATGTAGTGCATTTAATTTCGGCACTTTTCTAAATTGGGCATTTTTGATTTTGGACTATATCTTTGGTAATCCTGGACAGAATACAATGTTTGATAGCTCAAATGAGAGCTAATTATATGTAGATGACTGTCGTGAGCTTTTTATTTGTTATGTCATGATATTTTTTATGTGAAATTGTGAGAGTTATATAAAATAAAATTGTTAGTCGTTTTTAGAACATGGACATTTCATGATTACGCAATAAATTGGTTCAAAAATTAAACTGTCCTGGTAAAATTTAGTCTATTTTCAGAATTTTTAGTCCCCGTGGTTCTACGTTGCGTTTGTGGTGAGCAATCGTTATTAAATGAAATCGTGTAATTTTGGCACACATATTGCTGTAAGTAAAAACGGGTTGAATTAAGTGGTCGGGTGTTAAATTGTAGTTGTAAATAGTTAAAAGACAACGTTGAAATGTGTAGGGGTCATAGCACTGCACTTAAACTCGATTAAGGGGGTCCTTTTAAAAAGTGCCGAAATTAAATGCACTTTTTTCCCAAATTTTGCTCATTTTGATACCATTTGGCATTTTAGCTGTAACTTTTTGCCAGTTACACGTTGAAAAACAAGTAGAAGCTTAAATTAAAGAAAACTGTTTGGAGATAATGATAGGCTTTTAAATTTTTAAAAATCATGATTTTTTGACTGAGAAACAATCCATTGTTTGTAAAGTGCAAAGTGTAAAGTGAAATTAAATGCATACATTTAATTTCAGCAATTTTCCAGTTTTTAAAAAACTGATTTAATTAAGTAAAAAAAAACAACTTTCGTGCAGTGAAACTTTTATAACGCAACGCAGTATCGTGAAAGCTTTAAAATGAGCTGTCAAACATGAAAATCGGGCCATGCAGTGAAAAGTGACATTGGAAAAACGAAAAAATGCTGAAATTAAATGCACTACCCTACAAGAGCTCAACAACAACATTCACAACCAAATTCGCTCCAAGGGCGGGGAAATCTCCTTTCCTCTACTCCTACCTACACAAAATCAATCCCACACAATACACATCACATAACTGCCCGCTATGTAAAACACAAATACACTCAACACAACATCTTTTCACATGCACACACATTAATACGACCTTGGGACCAGAAGACCTTTGGGAGAACCCTGCAGCGGTTGCTGATCTCCTCTGGGAGTGGGAAGAGGGGGTGAGCAAGGCGAGGAGCGTGCCAGATGGAAAAAACCAGGGTTGAACAAAACCCTGGTTACTGTCAAAGGACAACAACATAACAGGTAATATAACTGTGCCAAATACCACATTAAAAGAAATAATGAAATATGACTCTAAATTAATAATACCTAAAAATATAAATTTTGACGACGTCTATGCTGCTGCAACAGTTGCTATAAATAATTTTATTTTTAAATGTGGAAAAAGATTTAAAAAATCAATTGAATCATTTAACCCCTTTAAAAATAGGTTTGTTAAAATTCTAAATAATAGAATTAAATTTTGGAATAATAAATTAGTTAACAATAATAATATGTACATAAATCACTCTTTAAGTTTAAAAACATCTGAGATTTTAAAGTTTTAAATTAAAATAATGAATAATAAGTTTATTAAAAGTGTGGCTGATAAAGCTAATGGTAATTTTGTCATAATATGTAAAAAATATTATCTAAAAGTTATGTGTAAAGAAATGGCTATGGAATTTTTGTGTAAGTAATGGAAACAATGTATATACATACACCCATATATAATACTAGAAAAGAATCCATCATTAAGAAACATTATCATGTTTGCCAATAACTTTCAGTTAAATGATTTAGAGGAAGATTGCAAGTTACCCATAGTTTATTAAATTCCAAAATTACATAAAAATCCATATAGCTTTAGAACAATATCTGGAGCAAAAAAGTCCCTTACTAAAAAAAAAGTATATCATGTATTTTAGGTAAAATATTGAAATTCTTTAGAAATCATTTTAGTAATTATTGTAAATCATTAGAACATAAAATTGGAAAAGTTTATTGGTCTGTTGATAAAACTGAAGATGTACTTAAAATTCTTAGTTTGTGTCATAATTTTAATAATGTACATACTGGAGATTTTAGTACGCTTTATACTATGTTACCGCACAATAATATACTTAAAAACCTTAACGGGCTTGTGGATCCACTTTTTAAAAATTCAGGTAAAAATATCTTGTGGTTTTCTACCTTAATTGTTTTTATGCGGATAATACTTGTACTTCCAATTATAAAACATTTTTTACTAAACAAGAAATACTTGTGTTAATAAATTTATTCTTGATAATACATATGTAACATTTGCAGAAAAAATTTTTAGGCAAATAAAAGGCATTCCAATGGGAGGGAACTGCTCTCCACAACTAGCTGACTTAACACTATTCTTCTGTGAATTTATTTATTTAAAAAATATCAACAATAACGTGCAGCAATATCTTCTAAAAAATACATGTAGATATGTAGATGATCTATTTAACATTAATCACCTTACCTTTTTAGATGAATGTAAAGAAATATACTCAATAGCCTTACCTTTAACATGCACTTTAGAAACATATACTGCTAGCTAATTATTTAAATTTAAGAATTGAACTGATAAATAATAAACCCACAATATCTGTTTATAATAAAACTGATGACTTTAATTTCAAGGTTAAAAGGTATATTTATAAAGAAAGTAATGTAACTAATAAACTTGGTTTGCAAGTGTTTTACTCACAATTAATCAGATCCGCACGAATTTGTAACAGAAGGGACAGGGACATGTTCATTAACAAGGCTTACAAAGTAACACAGTATTGACAGCAACATTCCAGACTGGTGCCCACACTGTTTGAAGGGCCCCATGACACCAAACATCTGTTCAGCTGCACAGCTAAACCCACGGCGTTAAGAACAGAAAACCTATGGCGACAACCTAAGGAAACCGCCATATTCCTAAACCTGCTCAGACCGCCAGAATGAAAAAGGAGATGAGCCAACAACAACAACAACAACGAACTACCATATGATTTCTTAAACCTGGAATATAAATATAGACAGCTGGAGCAAAAGACTATAACATTTTGTGCTATAAATAAACCTTTGGTTAATAAGTTTCATATAACAGATAAAAGAAGCATATAATAAAATTTGTATATGCCTTTATAATTGTTATACAATAGTGAACAAAAAATTTTGTATTTTTAAAAAATCTGTGTTATATATTATAAAGTCCATTTATATACAATTGACAAAAATTTGCATAAAAAATAAGTCCAATCAAATAATGTGGAATGTAATTTAGATCAATTTCCCCAATGTGCATTACTTCTTTTCTGCAAATGTTTTTAGTGAACTTACAAGAACAATTTTAACTGTTTAATTGCACTATTATTTATGTGTTTTATTATTGTTTATATAATTAAAGTCGCTGGTTTTTGTAAATTTTTGAAAATCATCCAGGTAAGAGAACTTACTGTTTTATCAATTTTATTGGTTTTCATTCTAATTTTATACTTTTTGCAATTTTTAAATAATTTTCTAATTAACGCTTAAACTTTGGTTAGCCTTTTGATTTTGATTTGTATATATATTCTTTCACGCTTCAAACTTCAGTTAACTTTTTTGATTTTGCTTTGTATATGTATTCTTTCACGCTTTTTCTTTACATTGTTATATTTTTTATATAAGTTTTAGTGACGGTCGCAAACGTGGCATGGAAGAGTCTAGGCCACAGGTAAATAACTTATAATTGATTTGTTTAACACATTTATAAATTTAATAATTCTTTTTGTGTTGTCAAGCTTTAGGGGTGAATTTTTTTTGCCCCTCCTGGCTTGTCTTAGCGCCTGCCTTTTGCATCTGCATAGGGAAGATAAGTTTCAGGTAATGCAACAACAACAACGGGAGCATCAACTGATGATGACGCACTCCCCTTGGGCTAGTTCTAATAACTTGTGTTAGTGTAAGCGTCGAAACAAGTTATTAATAATTGATAGTTTTTATTTAAAACTTTAAAAAAATTTTTTGCTCTAGGCTTTTTATTTTGTGTTGTCTTTAAATTTAAAATCAAAATTTTTTTATTAAGCTATCTTAATAACTCGTTTTAAATAATATCATGTAAAACTTTTTTATTTAATATATTAAAAACTATCTTTTACTTGTCCATTTATGTTTGTATTTTATTAATGTTTATAAAATATATGGGACTATACTCATACCCTTCCTACACAAACTATTTTTTGGGTGTTTTTTTCCATAACCCAGGGGGTCTAGCTTTTTGTCTTTTTTTAAACATTATTAACAAATTAAAAAAGTTATGTGCAAAAATACCTACGAAATGTTTTTACACTGATTAACAGCAGAATACATGTTTTAATTAGATCAAAAAAAATTATCATAATTGAAATCGCGTGCCTACTGTAAATAAAAGATTTTTCTTCCAAAAAAAGTAGAAGTGAGTACCCCATCCCAAGTTTCTTTTTCAAGTTTATTATCCCCCACACGCGTGGTATAGACTTTTTAATTTAATTAAATTAGCGCCGGTTATTTGCTACTACTTGTGAGTCATCACAACGCGGCTCAATTCTAACTGTTACAAAATAAAACATTATCAACAGGGCTACATACGAAAACACTAGACTTCTAACTGCCAAATCATTAAACATATTGGCATGAAAGAGCGGGAAGTTACAGTATGAATTAACAATTAAAAACTTAGCGATCAGATTTTTTCTAATGCTTGGAAACATTCTAGAGTGCTCTAGTGGCTATGCTGTATTCCGTTTTATTCTACTCACGCGCTTTGAAAACCAAACTTTTTTTTAAAGATCCAATTTACGTTAGTTTTCAAAGGAGCGTAGTGAACTGCACCTGCATAATCACTTGTTTTAAAGCAAGAAGATGTCTACATTTCGCTTACTCAGTTGATCAAATCGATCTTTAACAGACTTTATCTCGTTCCAAATCCAATGGTACCCGATCCAAGAGAAGAGTTGGGAGGAAGGTCTGTCATGAGCACAAAATTCCAAGTACTTGCACACGGTATCCACACAGGAGTTGGCAACCAAAGCCGACAAGACTATCGCCCGTTTCTCTTCCTTAAAAGTGCAAAATCTTTTATATTTAGTTTTATTTTAAAGAATTCCTAAAACTTCTGCTTCAAAAATTTTAAATATAAAAATACGAAAGCCTTGTCTCTAAGAAATTTAGGCTAGTTTATTATTCTACACAAATCCATATTAGTATACAAGCTCACAAATACTATCAGATCAAACACAGATTAATAACAGTTTGCTAGCTGAAGCCGTCACATACCAAGGTTTCACAATTGACAGGAATAGATGAAGACGACAAAAGTAAACCAAATATCCTTAAAGTTTCTGCAAATACGTCAGGTTCTAATAAAGTTTGTACTCCTTTTTTTTTCATCCATGATAAAATCTAAACAAGGTTGTTTGAAAAAATGATTTAGATTCGTGATTAAAAAAATTCAATGCAAGTAAAGTAATTTCAATGGGTATTTTTTGGCTAGATTGGTGTCCGTGGTTAATTTTTGTTAAGTTAAAAAAATAGCCACTGCTCACTGCATGTTATAATTTCACAATAATAAACATTTCATTTAAATATTTTATAAAAAACTGGAATCTCAAAGGGTATTTTGGTAGTAAGACACACCCGTTCATGTAGTCCTTCCACGACGACCTGATGCGTACCAAAGGCAGTTAACAGCTGGGCCTGGAATCGGAGGGCGGAGACGTAGTAGGCCACGTCGTGTCGGTCTTGGGAGCTGAAGCAGGCCCTTTTTACACTAATCGGAGAGATGGCCAAATCCTATAATTTTTACGCGTTAAAATAGTCTTTTCTAATTAAACAAAGAGATTTTAGGTATATAAATAAAACTAAAATTAATAAACAAAATATTTTTTTCTCCTATTTTTTTCTTCAAAATGGCGAAAATAGTGGTAAATTTATGAAAGTTTATAAAAAAACTTACCAAAAAACTTTTGTTGCTTAGTGGTGTTACATTGATTTGAAATTGAGATAGGAAAGAACACAGCCCTAAAAATAAATAAATTTTTTAACAAGAAACAATTTTAATGTTGTGGCATACAATCGTCTATTCGCACCTCCTCCTATTAGTGTAAAAAGGGCCTGCTTCAGCTCCCAAGACCCACACGACGTGGCCTACGACGTCTCCGCCCCTCCTATCCAGGCCCAGCTGTTAACTGCCTTCCTTATGATCAGGTCGTCGTGGAAGGACTACATGAACGGGTGTGTCTTACTACCAAAATACCCTTTGAGATTCCAGTTTTTTATAAAATATTTAAATGTAATGTTTATTATTGTGAAATTATAACATGCAGTGAGCAGTGGCTATTTTTTTAACTTAACAAAAATTAACCACGGACACTGAATTAGCCAAAAAATACCCATTGAAATTACTTTACTTGCATTGAATTTTTTTAATCACGAATCTAAATCATTTTTTCAAACATCCTTGTTAGATTTTATCATGGATGAAAAAAAAAAAGGAGTACAAACTTTATTAGAACCTGAACGTATTTGCAGAAACTTTAAGGATATTTGGTTTACTTTTGTCGTCTCCATCTATTCCTATCGTGATCCTTGTATGTGACGGCTTCAGCTAGCAAACTGTTATTATTCTGTGTTTGATCTGATAGTATTTGTGAGCTTGTATACTAATATGGATTTGTGTAATAATAAACTAGCCTAAATTTCTTAGAGACAAGGCTTTTTATTTTTATATTTAAAATTTTTGAAGCAGAAGTTTTAGGAATTCTTTAAAATAAAACTAAATATAAAAGATTTTGCACTTTTAAGGAAGAGAAACGGGCGATAGTCTCGTCGCTTTTGTTGCCAACTCCTGTGTGGATACCGTGTGCAAGTACTTGGAATTTTGTGCTCATGACAAACCTTCCTCCCAACTCTTCTCTCTTGGATCGGGTACCATTGGATTTGGAACGAGATAAAGTCTGTTAAAGATCGATTTGATCAACTGAGTAAGCGAAAATGAGACATCCTCTGCTTTAAAACAAGTGATTATGCAGGTGCAGTTCACTACGCTCCTTTGTAAAACTAACGTAAATTGGATCTTTAAAAGTTTGGTTTTCAAAGCGCGTGAGTAGAATAAAACGGAATACAGCATAGCCACGAGAGCACTCTAGAATGTTTCCAAGCATTAGAAAAATTGTATCGCTAAGTTTTTAATTTGTTAATTTATATGGTAACTTCCCGCTCTTTCATGCCAATATGTTTAATGATTTGGCAGTTAGAAGTCTAGTGTTTTCGTATGTAGCCCTGTTGTATAATGTTTTATTTTGTAACAGTTAGAATTGAGCCGGTGTTGTGATGACTCACAAGTAGTAGCAAATAACCGGCGCTAATTTAATTAAATTAAAAAGTCTATACCACGCGTGTGGGATAATAAACTAAAAGAAACTTGGGATGGGGTACTCACTTCTACTTTTTTTAAAGAAAAATCTTTTATTTGAATAGGAGGCACGTGTTTCATTATGATATTTTTTTTCTATTAATTAAAACATGTATTCTGCTGTTAATCGAGTGAAAAAACATTTCGTAGGTATTTTTGCACATAACTTTTTTTAATTGTTAATAATGTTTAAAAAAAAGACAAAAAGCTTAGACCCCCTGGGTTATGGAAAAAAACACCAAAAATAGTTTGCGTAGGGAGGGTATGAATATAGTCCCATATATTTTATAAACATTAATAAATATACAAACATAAATGGAAGACAAAGTGAAGGATCGTTTTTAATATATTTAAATAAAAAAGTTTTACATGATATTATTTAAAACGAGTTATATTAAGATAGCTTAAGTGAAAAAAAATTTTTCGATTTTAAATTTAAGAAAAACACAAAAAAAAAAGCCTAGAACAAAAAAAATTTTTAAAATTTTAAATAAAAAAACTATCAATTATTAATAACTTGTTTCGACGCTTACACTTACACAAAGTCATCAGAACTAGCCCAAGGGGAGTGCGTCATCATCAGTTGTTGCTCCCGTTGTTGTTGTTGCATTACCTGAAACTTATCTTCCCTATGCAGATGCAAAAGGCAGGGCGCTGAGAGCAGCCAGGAGGGGCAAAAAAAATTCACCCCTAAAGCTTGACAACACAAAAAGAATTATTAAATTTATAAATGTGTTAAACAAATCAATTATAAGTTATTTACCTGTGGCCTAGACTTTTCCATGCCACGTTTGCGACCGTCACTAAAACTTATATAAAAAATATAACAATGTAAAATAAAAAGCGTGAAAGAATACATATACAAAGCAAAATCAAAAAAAGTTAACTGAAGTTTGAAGCGTGAAAGAATATATATACAAATCAAAATCAAAAGGCTAACCAAAGTTTAGCGTTAATTAGAAAATTATTGAAAAATTGCAAAAGGTATAAAATTAAGAATGAAAACCAATAAAATTGATAAAACAGTAAGCTCTCTTACCTGGATGATTTTCAAAAAATTTTACAAAAACCAGCGACTTTAATTATATAAACAATAATAAAACACATAAATAATAGTGCAATTGATTAGGTTAAAAATTGTTCGTAAGTTCACTAAAAACATTTGCAGAAAAGAAGTAATGCACATTGGGGAAATTGATACTAAATTACATTCCACATTATTTGATTGGACTTATCTTTTTGTACAAATTTTTGTCAATGTATATAAATGGACTTTATAATATATAACACAGATTTTTTAAAAAATACAAAAACTTTTTTGTTCACTATTGTATAGACAATTATAAAAGGCATATACAAAACTTTATTATATGCTTCTATTATCTGTTATATGAAACTTATTAACCAAAGGTTAACTTTATAGCACAAAATGTTATAGTCTTTTGCTCCAGCTGTTTGTAGCTATATTCCAGGTTTAAGAAATCATATGGTAGTTCGTTGGTTGTTGTTGTTGTCGCCCCATCTCCTTTTTCATTCTGGCGGTCTGAGCAGGTTTAGGAATATGGCAACAGGTTTCCTTAGGTTGTCGCCATAGGTTTTCTGTTCTTAACGCCGTGGGTTTAGCTGTGCAGCTGAACAGGATGTTTGGTGTCATGGGGCCCTTCAAACAGTGTGGGCACCGAGTCTGAACGTTGCTGTCAATACTGTGTTACTTTGTAAGACTACCTAATGGAACATGCTCCTGTCCCTTCTGTTACAAATCGTTCGGATACTGATTAATATGTGAGTAAAACACTTGCAAACCAAGTTTATTAGTTACATTACTTTCTTTATTGAAATATTCCTTTTTTAAGTCTTGGAAGAATTAAAGTCATACAAGACTCTATTAAAAACAGATATTGTGGGTTTACTATTTATCAGTTCAATTCTTAAATTTAAATATAATTGAGCTAGCAGTATATGTTTCTAAAATGCATGTTAAAAAGGTAAGGCTATAGTAGTATATTTCTTTACATTCATCTAAAAAGTAAGGTGATTAATGTTAAATAGATAATCTACATATCCATATGTATTTTTTAGAAGGATACTTCTGCACGTTATTGTTGATATTTTTTGAATAAATAAATTAACAGAAAAAATAGTGTTAAGTCAGCTAGTTGTGGACAGAAGTTCCCTCCCATTGGAATGCCTTTTATTTGCCTAAAAACTTTTTCTGCAAATGTTACTTATCTTATTATCAAGAATAAATTTATTAACACAAGGTGTTCTTGTTTAGTAAAAAATGTTTTATAATTGGAAGTACAAGTATTATCCGCATAAAAAACAATTAAGGTAAAAAATTCACAAGATACTGTTACCTAAAAATTAGAAAAAGTGGATCCACAGAGCCGTTTAAGGTTTTTAAGTATACTATTGTGCGGTAACATAAGTTTAAAGCGTACTAAAATCTCCAGTATGTACATTATTAAAAATTATGACACAAACTAAGAATTTTAAGTACATACTTCAGTTTTATCAACAGACCAAAAAACTTTCCCAATTTATATGTTCTGAATGATTTACAATAATTACTAAAATGATTTCTAAAGAATTTCAATATTTTAGCTAAAATACATGATATACTTTTTTTTTAGACAAGGGGACTTTTTTACTCTCAGATATTGTTCTAAAGCTATATGGATTTTTATCTAATTTTGGAATTTAATAAACTATGGGTAACTTGCAATCTTCCTCTCAAATCATTTAACTGAAAGTTATTGGCAAACATGATAATGTTTCTTAATGATGGATTCTTTTCTAGTATTATATATGGGTGTATGTATATACATTGTTTCCACTACTTACACAAAAATTCCATAGCCATTTCTTTACACATAACTTTTAGATAATATTTTTTACATATTATGACAAAATTACCATTAGCTTTATCAGCCACACTTTTAATAAACTTATTATTCATTATTTTAATTTAAAACTTTAAAATCTCAGATGTTTTTAAACTTAAAGAGTGATTTATGTACATATTATTATTGTTAACTAATTTATTATTCCAAAATTTAATTCTATTATTTAGAATTTTAACAAACCTATTTTTAAAGGGGTTAAATGATTCAATTGATTTTTTAAATCTTTTTCCACATTTAAAAATAAAATTATTTATAGCAACTGTTGCAGCAGCATAGACGTCGTCAAAATTTATATTTTTAGGTATTATTAATTTAGAGTCATATTTCATTATTTCTTTTAATGTGGTATTTGGCACAGTTATATTACCTGTTAATGTTGTTGTCCTTTGACAGTAACCAGGGTTTTGTTCAACCCCGGTTTTTTCCATCTGGCACGCTCCTCGCCTTGCTCACCCCCTCTTCCCCCCACTCCCGAGAGGAGATCAGCAACCGCTGCAGGGTTCCCCCAAAGGTCTTCTGGTCCCAAGGTCGTATTAATGTGTGTGCATGTGAAAAGATGTTGTGTTGAGTGTATTTGTGTTTTACATAGCGGGCAGTTATGTGATGTGTATTGTGTGGGATTGATTTTGTTGTAGGGCAGGAGTAGAGGAAAGGAGATTTCCCCCCCGCCCCTTGGAGCGAATTTGGTTGTGAATGTTGTTGTCGAGCTCTTGTAGGGTAGTGCATTTAATTTCAGCATTTTTTCGTTTTTCCAATGTCACTTTTCGCTGCATGGCCCGATCTTCATGTTTGACAGCTCATTTTAAAGCTTTCACGATATTGCGTTGCGTTATAAAAGTTTCACTGCACGAAAGTTGTTTTTTTTCTACTTAATTAAATCAGTTTTTTAAAAACTCAAAATTGCTGAAATTAAATGTATGCATTTAATTTCACTTTACACTTTGCACTTTACAAACAATGGATTGTTTCTCAGTCAAAAAATCATGATTTTTAAAATTTAAAAGCCTATCATTATCTTCCCAAAACAGTTTTTTTTCTTAATTTAAGCTCTTACTTGTTTTTCAACGTGTAACTGGCAAAAAGTTACAGTTAAAATGCCAAATGGTGTCGAAATGAGCAAAATTTGGGAAAAAAATCATTTAATTTCGGCACTTTTTTCAAAGGACCCCCTTAATCGAGTTTAAGCTGCAGTGCTATGACCCTACACATTTCAACGTTGTCTTTTAACTATTTACAACTACAATTTAACACCCGACCACTTGATTCAACCCATTTTTACTTACAGCTTAAACTACATAATGCATCTTTATGTCCTGAACATCATTTTTTATATTTTGATGAAACATGAAGTATTAAAAAATAAGCTGTGGCAATGGTCCACAAAATTCCCGACGAATCGCAGAACTTTTTTCACAAAATGACATATAAAATTTTTTTTGTGCGTGTCGATTTTAAAAATTTTTTGTACGTAATTAATAAGACAAGTAGATAAAACTTTCTGTGGTTTTCAGCAAAATCGTATAGAAAACTCGCGAAAAATCTCTGACATTTGAAGAGCTTTTTGAGAAAATTTTATTAACTTTGAGCCTACTTTCTTATATATCTCTATACGATTTTTTAACAAAAATAAATGCGCATGTTTTAAACTCGTCGAGTTCTCCATTTTCATATAGTTTGTTAAAATCGGTTCGTAAACAAATTTTCATAATTTTGCAATGGATGAATTCGATTTGACGTCAAGGAACTACATTTTGAACCATTCGTTTGAAAAGTACTTTTTAACAATAGTACCAAAGACGGAGAAGTAGCCGAGTGGTTAGAGCGTAGGGATTCAGCATAAAGGAGGCCTAGGTTCGAATCCCCTGGGAGCTATTTTTTAACACCAAAAAAATGTTTTTTTTTTATTTTAACCTTTTTTTTAATTTTTTTAATTTTTTAATTAAAAAAATGTATATCATTCAATACTGTATTCAACCCCGAGTACGTGCTTTCAGGTGGTTTTAAAGTAAAACCGGGGTAGAGTCAGAATGTCCCTCCTAGGGGAGGTCGCAACCCACCCTAGCGCCCCCTCGGGGGTCAAATCAAAAAACGAAGTTCGGATTCGTAATCAGGACCCCCGAAAACCCCCGAGTGGTTGTTTTTGAAAAAGTCAAGAAATTTTTGGAACTGTAGTGTTCTACCTTAAGAAT
>JASAMX010031440.1:0-19427 GCA_030248175.1 Microlaimidae sp. YZB2_3
AAAGTATGGATGGTTGTTAAAATTTCTTGGATCTTTATTATTTGAAATTAATCCATAACCTTTTATTTTGTCGTTTAAACCAAATGGAAAAGCAGTACTTAAAATGTTTATCCAAAAATGCTCGCGGTTTAAAAGATTTTGTTTATTTAATGTTTCTACTTTTTCTAAAATATGTATTTTCATGTTTGCATGAGAATGATTTGGTTGGTTGAAATGTTTAACTAAATAACTATCTTTGATATTTTTAATTACATCCCTTCTGTGTTCATTAAAACGTGTTTTTAATGCTCTGCATGTTTCACCTACATATTGTATTTGGCATTTTGAGCAAGTAATTACATATATTATTCCTTTAGTTTGGCAATTAAGTGTATTATTGATATTATTATAGAAGAGTCTTCTAGTGGCATATGCAGTGGTCAGGTCTGTTTTATTTATTGCTGGACAGGTTAAACATTTGTTTGCGTTGCACTCTATTGTTTGAAATGTTTTCTTGGGAACCTCAAGTAATATTAGTTCATAATCAAGTGCTGGATTAACTGCAAGATATTTGTTTTTATAAGATGATGCTATACTAATGGAAGATGTGTTTTGACTTAATAATGTTCCGTTCTGCACCAGAACCGAAACATTATGCCCGTCTGTTTGATTACCACTACAGACGTCCAGACGAGCGTTTACGTCTGTAGTGGGACCGTGGGACATAGCTACGGGCTCAAACCCACGACTGGCCCGGCATTTTTTGAGCAAAGACATGAAGATAAAAGTTAAGTTTGGTCCAAAGGACTTAGTAGCAAAGTAATTTTTGATGCAAAAATTTTATAAGTAGTGATATATTTATAGTAATTGGCAAATATTCACTACTTAATAAGTAAACAAATGCCATTTATTCTGGACTTAGTTTGTTATATATTTTTTAAAAAACCATTTGTAATTGTGTGAGCTTAAATGCTGACACTGACGTGTAGTATGAAGTATATAATTAATTTGGTGCAAGTTAACTGTATATATTTAGTTACTAAATGTATGTTAAAACATTTTTTAAAAAACAATTTTTTAATACAACAAATACATCTTCCATTAGGGTAATAACAATGTTTCTATCACAGACATGTGTAAACACCAACTATTAGTCGCTTTGGGTAGCTTTCTTTTTTTCTAGGGTTCTCCAAGTGGTGCCAATTTTGCTTTGCTTTGGTTTGCGATTATTGCGGGTGTACATTTTAAGATGGTTGGCAATTCCATCACGAGCCACTGCTGCATAGGATGTGGAGCGCCCTGTATCCTTACTGGTGGACGGCTGATCTTCCCAATTGTTACCAGATGGATGAGAGGACTCTCCAGAAGCTTTCGCAACAGTGACTGTAGATGAATTGCGTCCCAAAATTTCAGCATTGGCACCAGTTGTAGTATTCCCTGACTCTTGGAGCAGCAACTGATATTTGGCGTCAGTCCAAGATTCTGTAAAAGAAACCACGTTATTGCATTTGATTTTATTATATGAGTATTGACCTACTCTTACATTAGGACACAGTGATTTTATTTTGGTAATAACCGCTTTAGTTTTTTTATTGATTTCAAATCGGTTTTTAGTTAGATCTTCTCTTAAACCTACACTCATACCGTGAGGTTTGAAACCTTTAAGGTTTGCCCTGTTCTCAAACAATATTCTTACATGATTTACATTGTTATGGCTGACAATTAGACAATCTCCAGGTAACCAATGAATATCACGAACTGTTTTGCACATTTTCTTACACATGTTGGGTGAGATTTTCAGCCCTTGCTCAAGTATCACTTCCTTATAAAATTTGAAGAGTTCATTATAATTGGTTCCTAAATTTTTCTTGGAAAATCCAAACCACCGTGCATTCATTCGTCTTGACCAGCTTTCATTTCTCTCAACTTTGTCCTCAACTTTTGTTAGTCGATTTTCCATTTGACCTAACTTATGCTGTATGTTATCGATTGTGGAATCTCCTTCATTCTCAACTCGGGCTTGTTTATTAGCGACGGTCTGAAATAAAGTGTCAGTCTTAAGTAATATTTATTAGTCTATGTTTGTGTTTATAAGTAAATGGGTAAAGAGGATTTTGAACTAAAAAAGCGCTATAATTTTTGAAATACAAACAACGTTTTTTGTATGAATATTAGAAGAAAACGCAGCGTGCTAAATCAGAGTGGACAATGTCACAACAACCTGAAAGGCACGACAGATTTGTAATAAAAAACTTAAAAAATTGTACCCATTTACTTGACATATTGAATAAAATTATTAGATGGTTTAATACAACCTAAAAAGGACAGACATACATATAGCTCAAATTTTTGGTTCTCAAAAATTGACCGTGTAAAATAATTTTGCATTAAAAAGGAGACCTATAACAAAAGCCTGTTTCGTCCCTTGTTTGGACAGGCTGGACAAATATGAGGAGAAGTTGGGACTTCTTCAGCAAACGCTTCCCGTCATATTTTTACAACATGCATATTTAAAAAATTTTTAATGTTTTGAAAAATTATACATTGTATCGTTTGTTAATTTTGTGTCATTTTGTATATCTTTAATATATATTATTTATAAGGGAAGTGTTTTGTTACCTGATCTGGCGGGGTGTCCATGTTTCTTTTTGCCATTTCTCTGTGACACCGTACTATGACTTTAATTTTATTTAACAATTATTGTTTTTAAGAGGTAGTCAAGAGCACATTATTAACTTAAATTATATAGCGAAACTTTGAATTCTCACATGACCCCACCTGGAAATCGATATAATCCAAAACATTGATAATACAGCTATAATCATTGTTAAGGTCCTTCGAAATGGTGGAAGCCCAGTCCAAAACAAAGTTTTTGCTTTGTGGTTTTATATAGAGAATTTATTAAGATTGTTTTGGTTTTAGTAGTACTTTGTATTCTCACATGACCCCACGTGAGAATTGATTTATTCCCCAACTTTAAATACAGTTGTCATGCCATATTTTAAGTTAAGGTCCATCAAAACGGTGGAAGCCCAGACCAACACAAAGTAAGACATCTTATAGAAAAAACTTTTAGAATTGAGACAAATTAACTTGCTATCCGGATACTGGCAAGTCAAGATGGAAAAAAATGATAAAGAAAAAACTGACTTTATGAGCCCCACCGGTGGACTCTATGAATTTAATGTTTTGCCCTTTGGACTTTTTAACGCGCCATCAACCTTCCAACAATTGATGGAAATTGTACTAGCAGGCCTACATTGGCAGTCCTGTTTAGTATATATTGACGACATAATTACATTCTCCAAAAATTTTGATTCCTACCTAGAAGACTTACAAACTGTCTTTAATCAACTCTGTCAAGCTAAACTTAAATTAATTGTTTTGCTGTTGTTCTGGCATTTCTTGACTTTTCCAAACCCTTTTTATTAGTGACCGATGCCCCTAATACAGGTATTGGAGCTGTTCTGTCACAAGAATTTGCCAACAGTATTTATCCCATTGATTACGCTAGTCGGAACTTAAATCCAGCAGAAAAAAATTATGCAACAATCAAGGGGATAGTCCTTGCGATTGTTTGGGGAGTTAAACACTTCAAGCCGTAACTTTGGGACCACTAGTTTACAATAAACACGGATCATGCACCTTTGAAGCATATTTTACATCTGGGAGATGCACATCTGATCGATTAAAAACATGGGCGTATTTACTACTGCAGTGTAAATTGAATAAAATCAAAGATAAAATTGGTAAAAGCAACGGCAGTGCAGACAATCTCTCTTGTATTCTACCTCCAGATGATGCCCTACCAGATCCCGATCCGCCTTTTAAAACTGAAAGTACCCAAACCTTATGTGTGATGGTGAAAGAAATTCCACTTATTTTGACTCCATCTCCGTCCTCAACCCCAGTTGATAAAGAGCCCCCTTCTTTCAAAACCAGGAAAACTCGTCACAATATTATGTACAACAGTTACTTCACCTGACTTGACTATTTTGTATGTTAACGATGACATGTTGGCAACTGATCAACAAAATGATCCTCAATTTTGTGACATCTACAACTATCTGCATTGTGAAATGTTACCTACTGACGTAAAACTACAGAAAAATATTGTCAAATTGGCTAAATCATATTTGTTGCGCTATGAAAATCTTTATCATCTACCACCACTCCAAAAAAGCGAAAGCCCTACGTTCCCCATTCAGATTGCCTTACTTGAATGCCGACGCCAGGAGGCATTACAGGCCGCCCATGAATGTATTTATGGGGCACATCTTGGAGCAAAGAAGACACTTTCTCAGATAGGCATTTGTTTTTATTGGCCAAACATGCCTAATGATGTTTATCAATATGTTCAAACCTGTGAATCTTCCCAAAGACGTAAATCTGACTCTCAAATGGCAAAGCCCCCAATGCTACCTATTAAGGTCGGAAATATCTTTGATAAAATCGCTATGGAATTCTTGGACCATTAACTCCTACTATACATGACAATAAATATATTTTAGTCATTACCAAGTACCTTACCCATTACGCTGTGTTTTGCCCTACCAGATCAGCATGCAGAAACGATCCCAAAGATTATATTGGAAACCTGTCATAACTATTCATGGCTGTCCATATGAATTTTTGTCTGACCAAGGCACCAATTTTTGAAGCAAAATTATTGCAGAGCTCTGTCGAATTAGCTCTGCTCAAAAAATATTCACTACCACTTACCACCCTTAAGCAAACGGTCTGACTAAAAGTTTCAATAAAACCGTATGAGATATGCTTTGTTAATGAACGCTTTGACGACTGGCACTTCGCCTTAGCTTTTGTAACCAGCGCTTATCTTTGCGCTGCCCAAGAATCCACTTGTGAAAGTCCCTTCTTTCTTGTTTTTGGTTGTGACATGCAAGTTCTAATTAATACAAAATATCAACAATATCGTTCAAAATATGTTTACTACAAAGACAATTACCTTGACCACGCCAAAGTCGACATGACTAAAGCGCGAGACTTAGCCAAATAAATGCTTCCAAAGGTTCTGAAACGACAAAAGATAAACTACAATAAAACAACATATGATAAAGCAATTGCAATTGGAGATCTGGTTCTTAAGCATAATTCTGTGGTCAAACCAACTGATTGCTCAAAATGTGTTAAATCAAAATGTTTAGGTCCATATAAAGTACTTGCCCTAGATCCTGATAAAAGTATTGCTCAAATTCAAAATACCTAAGGTTGCAAAATCAAACCAGAGTGGGTAAACCTTCAACGTCTCATACCCTATTATCAACAGGTCCAACCCAACATGATTATCCAAGTTACATACAAAGAATAAAATCAAAAAAAATAAAATTGTGGAAAAAACGAGATCACGCCTTTGCAAGAGCAGAGTACAATTGATTAAATCGTAAATATAAACTTGAAGTGAATAAATATAATGAATTTAAAGAGAAAAAAATTTTGAATTGTGGAAATGAAAATAAATTGTTTCAATATATTAAAAATCTTCGAAAAGACGACTCTGGCATTTCTCCTTTAAAAAAAAAGAGGATGGTAGTATTATAAATGATTCTTATGAAAAATGTAAATTATTTAATGAAGTTTTTAGTGAAAATTTTACAAAAGATAATGGTTTTGAATCCTATATTGAACGAAAAATACCCAAAAATATTTCATTATCAAAAATTGAATTTAAAACTTCAATGGTTTTAAAAGCGCTTAAAAAGCAAAAAAAACAAACTTAGTCAAACACCAGATAACTTACCGGCTATGCTGTTCAAAAAACTAGCTATTAGCTTAGCGGATCCGTTATCCTATGTTTTTAATGTATCTTTTAAAACTCATAAGCTTCCGTTGAGTTGATTAACAGCTATTGTTATTCCTATTTTTAAAAAGGGGTGTTCTAGCAATCCAAATAATTACCGGCCCATTTCTCTGACCTGTATAGCTTGTAAAGTCATGGAAACTTGTATTTATAATACTATACTTGCCTTTTTAAAAAGTCATAATCTAATTACTGATGCACAACACGGATTTTTACGTAGAAAGTCAACTTGTTCACAGCTATTAGAGTCATTTGCCGACTGGAATAAAGCACTTGAAACCAATAAAATAATTGATACAGTTTACATCGATTTTAGCAAAGCGTTTGATTCAGTGTCACACGCTAAATTACTGTCAAAACTTTGTGCTTATGGCATACAAGGAGATCTTTATCTTTGAATATCAGCTTTTTTACAAAATAGAAAACAAAAAGTAGTGATAAATCAAAGTTCTTCAAACTTTACAAAAGTTTGCTCCGGTGTTCCTCAAGGATCCGTTCTGGGACCCTTGTTATTTTTGATTTTTATTAACGATCTTCCTGCTGAAATTCCTAAAATTAGTTGCAAACTTTTTGCTGACGATGTTAAGCTGTATCAAATTCGCTCAAAGACAAAAAATAATTTTGAATTACAGAATTCTTTAAACAAGCTTGTGAACTGGGCAAGTAAATGGCAACTTGAGATTGCTTTTCATAAGTGCTGCGTCGTTCATATGGGTTTCAATAATCCTCAAATGCAAGTTTTTATGGAAGGTAAACCTTTAGAAATTAGTGAAACGGCGCGTGATCTTGGAATTTCTGTATCAAAAACGCTTAAACCCACTGAACATTGCAATGCAATAGCTAAAAAAGCCTTCAAAATCATGAACATAATTTTTAAGTGTTTTAAAACAAGCAACCAAAAAGCCCTTCTAACAGCGTATAAATCGTTTATAAGGCCTATTCTCGAATACAATACCCCAGTATGGTCACCAAATATGTGTAAAGATATTGATATCATTGAAAATGTGCAAAGAAATTTTACAAGACGTTTATTTGCTAAATGCGGTTTTGACCGTTCTTGTGATTATTTAAAAAGACTGGAAATTTTGAATCTTAAATCGTTAGAAGAAAGAAGAATTTACTTTGATTTAAAACTATGTTATTCAATTTTAAACAATTTAACCGATTTATCATTTAATACCTTTTTTAAATGGGGAACTTATGTAGGCAAAAATGATCATAACAAAAAATTATTGGTATTTATGGCTAAAAACAATATCTATTATCACTCATTTCCTCTTAGAGTTTCAAGGTATTGGAATATACTTCCTCAATCAATAGTTAGCGCTAAAACGCTCAAAGATTTTTCAAACAAATTAAAGCATATTAGTTTTAACCGTTTTACAAAGTTTGACAGGCGTATTTAGAAGCCTTATGGCTCTGTGCCTTCCTTCCCTTTTTATAAACATATTTTTTTTTAGCTTTCAAAGGACTCAAATTATTTTTTTTTCTCTTCTTTTCTTTAACGACTAATATTATACTTATAACGTGTTTTTATTTTATTTTATTACTGTGAAATGCATTCTATAGTATTTTTTTTTCTAGTATTTTATATTTATCTAAATAATTTTGCTTCCTTTGATAACAAAAGTATGTTTAAATAAAGGTTTAAAATAAAATAAATAATAATAATAAATAACCCCTCCACGCTTGTAAAAAGCCTGCTAATTCCATCCCCACTCCTATGGTTTTCTATAATTCCAACTATGGTTCATTGCCTAAAACGCCTAAATTAGTTTTAAAGCCATAATTAATGAAAATCAATCCAAATTTGCACTACTTGACCGCTCAAAGATAGCAACGACAAATGGCAAAATTCATATAAAAATATTTATTGCAAATATTCAATGGATGTGACTTTTAACGAAGACTAAGAGGCAGTTGAGTTTAGGCACTAAAAGGAATGACCCGGAAGCAATGTAGAAAGCAATGCCGTCTTTGAGCTAATCGCCAAAAATACAGGTCATTTGAAAAGCATTCCAATTGTGAACGCCAACAACAAAAGCATATAGAAACAGAGCATCAACAAGCAGCTGAAAAGCGTCCTGCAGAACAAAAACATATCAACTCAAATCCAGAACTATCAGCTACAAAAAGACCAAGTCTGATTGATAATATTCTTTCTGATATGAAACGTACTTAGTATGTTTTTATTTGTGTCCCCCTGTACACATGCAATATATAATTTATAACATATTTATTGTTTCCCAATAAATTAAATTGGTTTTTGGGTGTATAAACTTATATTGCAAAAAATCCATTTTTAATGTTCTTAGTATTTTTTGGCTAAGTTATGAACACAAGTCCTAAAAAATTGCGTGAATTGGTTGTGGTCACTTTTTTTTACCCCCGTGACAAGGAAGCTTTCGAGCTAGCAGGTATAAATACTTGGCTTTTCAAAACTTGGGGCCTAATCAACCCTTAAGGTAAAATGTCACCCGTATTTTTGGCTCAAAAAATGTTATTTTTGTGGTGTAGGGGTACACAGCCAGCTATAAAATTTTTTTTATAGCCGGCATCAACAATCAGTATTTTTATAATCATGTGTCCTTATGTTTCACTGGTATATACCAATTTTACCAAATATCCAGAACATTACTTCAAGGATATGGTAATATTCAACATTGTGCTCTTGTTCTTGTGGATTTTATTGAATTTTTGAAGTGAAACTATATTTTAGTTCCACTATTCTCCTAACCCATCATCTTCAGATCATTTAGTCAGATCATTATGTCATTTTAAATATCCTCTACTAAGAAGAACAGATGGGTATTTAATTGTTTACTTAAACAGTTTGGTATCTTAAATTTTGAACAGAGCTAATTCTTTAGTTCCTTTCTTTTTCCAACCCATAGTCATAATGTTTCTTGATTTTTTAAGAAATTTCCAACTTAATTTCTTATTGTCACTGGTGGATGCTAAAGTAAGCTGTCAAATGGTAGCTGTATACACAACTAATTTTTGCAGGGACTGGTTATCCAGACCTACGTTTTTTAAAACCCAATAAATAAATGCCGTTCGTTTATAACCATACATTTTTATGTTTCATTCATTTAACAAGTTACCGCTAATGTCAATCATTATGCTATCATATTGGTATTCACTTCCTTTTACAACTATAGTCTTCAATAATTAACTTCAATTTCAATTTCAACTTACAAACCGTCATTTTAATGTTACACAAGATCAATTAATAACCCTAAGCAAAATTCTAACCAACCTACTTACCACCAATACAGTTTTTATAGAATTTTTGAAAGGAACTAATTTTGTTAGTTCCACGTCTTTTTCAAACTGGTAATATTAAAGTTTCAATGACTTATTACTTCATCACAGGTATATTATTTGGTACCAGGAATTGGTACATGTTCTTTCTGGCACCATAGATGTGTCTTTAAAATATTTAAAGGGACTGATTTTCAGTCCTTAATTTTCCAACCTGTGCTATTAATTTTTCAAGGATTTATTGCCTTTATACACATAGTAAATCCTTCACTTCTTGTTCCAACAACCAAAGCTTTCTACAGGCTAACCAGAACTCAAAAGCGCTTAACTTTTTGGAAAGACTAGTTCTTTAGTCCCGAAAATATTTACTTACTGACGACGTTCAACATAAGTACCATGTTACGACATGAGTTATGTGCTAAATCACGCATTGAATTTTTATTTTGTTATATTTAATACTGTGAACATACAGATGCAATTGTAACGTAGGCACAGCTGCTTAACGTTTGGCTCTGAATTTGTTTTCACTTTTTAATTTCAATATAACTTTATATAGCTATGCCTATATTATTAGTATTATTACTATATTAGTACCTTATTACATTACCTAATTTTTGTTTATTGCACCATATTCATATTAGTTTGTAAACTGTACAGCTTTTTCACATTTAGAACTGCTACACTTCCTCGTTTTTTTCTTAAAATTTGGTGTCCCCTATGTAATGTGTGTACATATAATCGGCCAATCCCAATTTAAATCTTGATAATAAAAATGAAATTCTTGATGGACCGATTTTTGTTTCTGTAAATACCAATTCATTACGAGGTAAATTTTTGAAGCTTTTGGAATTAATTGAGTCATATCCAAATATCTGTGTAATAGCGTTGCAAGAAACAAAACTGTCTGCCACGATCCTAGACAGTGAATTATAACTTCCAAATTTTAAGTTTTTACGAAAAGACAGAAACCAGCATGGTGGCGGTGTGGCATTATACATTAAATCAAATCTAGATCCAAGGTGACTGCAAATTTTAGACGCACCGTTATCTATTGAAATTGTGGCTGTGGCACTTAAGTTAAATAATCGGTGGATAATTGGTGCCTCTGTATACAGGCCGCCACACCAGCTTATTGAAGCACGTAATGAAGCATTAGATGCCATGGATGATTTTTTCGCAGGGCTAGGAGACCTTTCAACAGATTTGCTATTAGGCGGAGATCTAAACTTTAATTTCCTAGCACCTGAAATTTATGAGCCTCTCCATAACGTTTTAGAAAATTACAATTTACATCAATTGGTAAATTTTCCTGCGCATTATCAACATAATACTCCACAAATTCCGCAAAATGCCTCCTCATTAGACGTCATAATTGTTGGTGATCGGCAGCTTATTAAAGAAGTTGGATATTCTTATCCTTTGGAAAAGAAGCATTGTCTAATATACGCAGTGTTGAATCAAGCCGATGCTCAACCAAGAGGAAAACGCGTTTTAGTTCGACTATGGTCTAGAGCTAATTGGGATCAAATTTTCCAAAATTTTGAAAACACCAATTTTGATAGTATTGTAGACAATGCGCCAACTGTTGATCAGGCGCAAAAAAATTGGTCTCATAATTTTCTTGACATTTTTGACCGTTACACTCCAAAAAAGATAATTCAAGTTAAACCCAACACGTTTTGGTTTCCAAACAGCTTAAGAAACTTAATAAGAAACAAAAACAGAGCATATATAAATTGATTAAACACGGAGCAGCAGCTGATTTTTACAGGTACAAGAGACTTAAAAAACAAGTGCGAAAAAAAGCGGCCAAAGCAAAACAAAATGCGATTTCTACACTATTTGAAAATGTAACAACACCTGGTGGTTTTTGGAAAGCTATTAAAGCTATAAAAGGGAAAACTGATGACTCCATTCCGTCGCTTCAAAATGATGACGAAACATATGCTGTATCAAACTATGCTAAAGCTGAGTGTATAGCTGAACATTTTTATTCTGTTTGGAACCGGAGAGATACTGCTCAGCCCACTTTCCCTGTTCAATTATTACCTGAGGAACTACATTGTCAAGAAGATATCATCCTTGCTGCTATTAAAAAACTTAATAAGAATTCATCAGCTGGTCCAGATAAAATCCACTCAAAAATGATTAAACCTGTCACTGGGTATGTAGCTTTCTCACTTGCTAAACTTATAAACAGATCATTAAATGAAAGAAAATTTCCATGTGATTGGAAAAAAACATATAACACCAATACCAAAAGTTCATCACCCTTCAAAGGCTGATTTTAGACCAATATCAATGACTTCAGTAGTCGCACGGATTGAGAAAACTCACGGTTTTACAATAATCCAAGAATATACTGAAAACTGGATCTCCCAACTGCAATTCGGATTTCGTCATTTTCGAAGCACTGTTGATGCAATTGCACTCTTTGAAAAATACATTCTGGATGGGTTTGAGCTCTGCAGATCCAATGCAAAAGCAACGAAAGTGGCTGGAGTGTTTTTTGATGTTTCAAAAGCATTTGACACTGTTCCTCACAATCGTCTATTAATATGTCTTCAGGAGCAGCTCAACTTGCCACCAGTAATTCTTTGCTGGATTCAATCTTATTTGGAAAATCGAAAATATCAAGTTAAAGTTCAAAATGAGTTATCACAGGAAAGATCCGTTTTATCAGGAGTTCCACAAGGTTCCAAACTTGGTCCTTTACTGTTTATTGCCTACATTAATTCTATAACAAACCTGCAACTTTCCACATCAACAAAAATGATTTTATTTGCGGATGATCTTGTAATTTGCAAACTAATGTTAACAGCAAACTGTGAACAAGACTTAAACAATGATATTTGTCAAATTTATAATCATTTTCAGGAGCTGTTTCTTAGCCTTAATCCGCAAAAAACAAAGTTTATTCAATTCAACTTGGACAGACGACCGCAATCTTCCTTAGTGCTGAAAATAAATAACAATAATATACAAAGAGTTACAAGTCATCCATATCTTGGAATAATTTTTGATGAAAAATTGAGTTGGGGAATTCATATTAGCAAGAAAGCTGCAAATCTCAAGAGATCAGTTTCTGCACTAAATTCCATTTTTGGTAAAAACTTTGATGCGAACAGTCTTTTAAAAATCTACAAACAACAACTATTTCCTGTTTTTGCTTATGCTTTATCCTATATATTATCCTCAGCAAGCTAAATACCGTTTTCGTCTTGAAAAACTCAACGTTTTGCTTTAAGAACAATTTTTCAAAACCATCACGATAGTTATAAAGACCTTTTAATTGCTTCTTCATGCCTTCCAGTCAGTTTTACTGCCCTTAGATTTTGGGCTCGTTTGATTTACATATATCATATATCTTTCGACATTGGCAAGAACCGTTTCAGCCGAAAGTACAAAAAGAAAAGAAAAAACAAAAAAAACAAAAAATACATACAAACAAGAAAAAAAACAAGAAAAACAGAAAAAAAAAGCAAACCAGAAAACAAACAGAAGGAAAGGGCGAACAACACAAAACCACCCCAACACCACTGACACAGGATATTAATGTACGACGAGCACAACGTTTGGAACAACATCAACATCTGTAACATTTACCGTTTGTTTGTTTGGATAGATTTGACTGTTCCAGCATTTGTGAGTCAATTTGCATTTGGAATGGTTTATCAGATGATATTATTGATTTAAGTAAAAACAATTTTTTTAAATATATGAAAAATAAGCGAAACCTGGAAGAATTAGTTGCTCATTTTCAACTCTACTATGGCTTTTATAATATTTAATTTTGTTTATAAGTTATATATATATATATATATATTTTTATACTTTTTTATTAATGTATTAATTATGCGTTTTGTTTTATTGTATCAGTAATTTGTTTTTACTAAGTATTTGTGAGTAATTAAGGTAAAATTTAATTGGGTTAATTAAAATTAAAATAAATTGGGGGGTACCGTTTTCATAAACCCATAAGGTTTATATTAACTCCAAAGGGGTATGTGGTTCAATTGCATGTTAAATTATGCCTTCACTACTCCTGTACTATGCGAATATTAATAAATAAATAATACTAAATAAATTGTATCAATATGGTACAAAACATATTTATGATGTACAGTGCTGGTGGTTTTATCTGAAGACTTTTTGCATGATCAAGTATTTTATTATAACTTTTGTCTTTGTATGTGATATTATTTGAGACAGTATTTGTAAAAGCGATAAAAGCATTGATAAATTTAAATGTGGTTTATTTACCAAAAAGCCAGTATAACAATAAATACAATAAATAAAACAATAATAACACTGAAGGCAAAACAAACTTAGCTGCGCAAGTTTGCTCACGTGACTAATTTAGACACGCCCACATGACCTTTATGGAGACACATGAAAGTCATGTGAAAGACATGACAAATTTTTGTTCACAAAACCTAAACCGTCTGTTAAAATTGAAAATAGACTATTAAAAAATTTCAGAACATCTGAACGTCGACAATTTAAGAAAAAGCAGTAAAAAAACTGTGTTTACCATTGATGTTTTTTTTTAAATGTAAATTGTTTTATAAGAATTAAAATAAAAAAAATTTTTAAGTATCTAAAATTCATTAATAAAATCTAATGTAGTCAACGTAATATGCTGTAACCAACTATGGCCACGTCGCTAACAGCACGATGATATTTAAAGAATATATATAAATAGATTGTAATAATCATAATCTGATTGGTTGATATAAGTTGCGTTAAATTATTGTGATCTGAGTGGTTACTTTATGCCCCTTTGTTTTTGATCCAACAAACAAATAGAGCAGCCACGCTCCTTCAATTGGCGGAATTTTTTTAAAAATATTATAAACCAGAAGAATGAAACGAGAGGTCCTATTCTTGTTTTTGCCTAATATCTGATTTTTGAATACTTAGGTAATATTTTGAATATGATAGACATTTATTTGGCTCCAGATTTTTTTAGCAGAGCGCAGTTGGATATACACGTCTTAAAACACATCATTGCACATGCTCGATTAAATCAATTAAATCTTTGAACCAAAACAAAGACCAAACTTGTGAATAATATTCTAATATGGGGCGTCCTTATGCTATGATTATTATTAATATTCTAATATTCTAATGATATAGTTTTTATAAGCTTTCCCTAAAATACTGATGTTTATTGTAATTTGAAACTGTCAGAAAATCATATTAACAGACCGATATGGCTTTTTTGGCTGCAGATTTATTATATTGTTTAGACGATTTTAAGCTAATTCCCAATCTTGAGTATGCAAGTGTAGTATGGAACTCATATCTTTAAAAGGATATTGGTATGTTAGAATGCGCTCAGCAAAAGTTTACAAGAAGATTATTTAGGCGATGTCACATGCCGGATACAAATTATGAAAATAGACTAAAAATTTTAATTTGAATAAATTTAAAGAACAAAGAGACAGGTTTGATCTTTGTGAATGATACAAATTTGTTTCTCAAACAAAACAAATAAAACAAACAATAAATTTGTAGCATTCACAAAGATCAAACCTGTCTCTTCGTTCTTTAAATTTAGACAAATTCAAAATTTTTACTCTATTTTCATAATTTGTATTCGGTATGTGACATAGCCTAAACAATCTTTTTGTAAAATTTCTTTGAACGCGTTCTAACATACCAATATCCTTTTAAAGATATTGGTTCTATACTACACTTGCGTTCTCAAGCTGGGGCCTAACATATTTAGTGTAAGCGTGCAAAAAATTTACCTTTGTATTAGAATAAAAGGTTCGCAAGCAAGCCAGAAACCTGGGTGAGTTACTTAGCTATAACTTAAAATCTTCTAAACAATATTAATCTGCAGCTAAAAAGGCCATGGGGTCTGGGGTCTGTTAATATGATTTTGCGATAGTTTCCAGCACTTTAAGGATAGCTTATAAAAACTATATTATTAGAATATTAGAATATTAATAATAAAAATAACATAAGGACGCCCCATATTAGAATATTATTCACAAGTTTGGTCTTCGTTTTTGTTCAAAGATTTAATTAATTTAATCGAGCATGTTCAATGATGTGTTTAAAGACGTGTATATCTTATTTGTAATTTTTAAAAGAATACAACTATATTAGAAGGCTAGCAAGACTAAAATTTGAGCCGCTTGATGTTCGTGAAATAAACCTTTGAGTTAATAAACCTAATGTTACCATGTGTATTAAAATCATTGAAAATTTAAGTGAAAATTTAAATTTCAACTATTTTTATTTTGGTAATTTTTTAAGCAGAAAATGACCACTCGTTAAAACTAAACTTACATAAAATATTCAATAACTTATTTTTGTTGTCATTCTCCTTACGATCTGCAAAATATTATCTGCGAATTATCTTTCAAAAAATTTAGCTGAAACAAATATTCTTTAATCTTTGAAAAAAACTTAAAACTGTAAGTTTTGACTATCTCACTAAATTTAATAGACACATGTGAGTAGCCGTCAGGCTCATTGTGTTTTCTTCTTTTATGTACTTTGAATTACACTCATCAATATTTTTCATTTCACGCACTGTGTTTTTATATGTACAAAATATGCTTGATGGGCAATATTAAAAAATTTTTGACCTTTTTCGTGATACTGGATCGTTAGAGCCACTAGCAGAGAACTTTGAGCCATTAGAAATGTGTGGGGATTCGGAACCTTTAAGAAAAATTGGTTTGGGCTTAAATTTGGTGTTTGCTTTTTGATTTTAGCGTAGTTAAACGTTTTAGCGATTTTTACTTTCGGCTCAAAGTTTCCAACTAGCCCAGTTACAGCTCCAAGTTCCCCACTTACGGCTCCAAATTCCCTCGGCTCCATTGATCCTAAATGTTTTTCCGTGCATAATAATGTAAACATAAATAAACTTATGCTGCTTTGTTATTTGTGTGATTTTTATGGCCTTTTTATTTTCCCTACTGTATTCTTCAATTCAAATGTAAATAAAGAATTTCAATTCAATTCAAATATAAAAATTGATAAATTTAGCTGATAAAAATTGATAAATTTAGCTGAACAGAATGGCAAGAATTTAGCTTGTGGGCAATATATTTTATTTATATAATAAAATTAAACAATAAAATTCCATTAGTCGGAATCATTTAAAGTTACATAAATGAAAAACTTAATTTGATTAAAACTATGACTATATAAATGTAAAAATCTTTAATATTCGTTTGTTTAGAAAGGCAGCTGATATGTCGATAAATTGATTTTGCAGTATTTTATTTTCCATTAGTATTTTCTTTATTTTTTTAAAATTCTAATTCTAGAATCCGTTTGCGTATGTAATACACAATCTTAAAAACAATCCTTCTGTGTTTTGCCGATATCGGTTTATTTACACATGAATAATAAATTATAAAATAACGCCCCATTATAACACAGTATTGTTCTCCAAAAAGATATTTTTTAGAGCTTTCGTGTCTCAATTCGGCTTATAAAATTGCTTAAAATTTTTAAATGTTCATTTTTACTGTTAATAAAACAACGCAAAATTATACACCTCGAAATTATGCGGAATTTTTTTAAGGTAAATTAATTTTAAATAAGGTTATTTTTTGTAAGTTTTTTAATCAATAGCATTATATTTATGGACCATACTTCAAATTTAAAGCCAAATATTGACAATAAAAAGCTGAATTAGCAAACGCTTCCTTACCAGATTTTTTAAGAACACCCAAGAACATTCGTCATCTGCAATGCGCTAAAATCCTAGCCAATTGTGACGTTGTTTTATATTGCTTTTAGATTTTTTGTACCAAAGTTACTAGTATAAAAAATTAGTGAAAATCAGTAAAAATTACATTTTTTTAAATTTATAGTAATGAAGGCTTCATATTTATTTGTGCTGATTGGTTTATTTGCTATAAAACAATGCCTGTCACAGACATGTGTTTCATATGGAGGTACTTATAAAAATGTATATATAGGAAAAAATGTATGCAAGTAATTTGTTGTGTGTGTGTGTGTGTGTGTGTGTGTGTGTGTGTGTGTGTGTGTGTGTGTGTGTGTGTGTGTGTGTGTGTGTGTGTGTGTGTGTGTGTGTGTGTGTGTGTGTGTGTGTGTGTGTGTGTGTGTGTGTGTGTGTGTGTGTGTGTTTGTGTTGTGTGTGTGTTTGTGTGTGTGTGTGTGTGTGTGTGTGTGTTTGTGTGTGTGTGTGTGTGTGTTCGTGTGCGTGTGTGCGTGTGTGCGTGTGTGCGTGTGTACATGTGTGCGCGTGTGCCTGTGCATGTGTGCGTGTGTGTGTGTGTGCGGGTGTGTGTGTGTGTGTGTGTGTGTGTGTATGTGTCTGTGTGTCTGTTTGTTTGTGTGTGTTCGTCTGTATGGGCTGTCTGCAAAAAATTTTCTCTGTTTTTTTCCTCCAAATTCCAATGAAATACCAATTGAAAAGCACGCTTCTAGCAATATTTTACAAATAAGAAATTGCCACTTTTTTAATTTGCTATTATTTTTTATAGACAAAAGCTCATTTCATTCATTTTACAGTTTTCTATTTTTAATAATTAAAAATTACTATTTCTCGATTGTTAAATTGTGTGAATGATTATTTTCAGTTGCTTTTCATTAAACCATTGCGAAACCATGGTGAGCTGTTTCAGAAAATTTGTTTCTGTACCAATTAATGAAAGAAGTTTACCACTATTGGAAACAAATAATTCAAATAAATATAATTACCAAATGACCTTTATGGAGACACATGAAAGTCACGTGAAAGACATGACAAATTTTTGTTCACAAAACCTAAACCGTCTGTTAAAATTGAAAATAGACTATTAAAAAATTTCAGAACATCTGAACGTCGACAAATTAAGAAAAAGCAGTAAAAAAACTGTGTTTACCAATGATGTTTTTTTTTAAGTGTAAATTGTTTTATAAGAATTAAAATAAAAAAAAATTTTAAATATCTAAAATTCATTAATAAAATCTAACGTAGTCAACGTATTATGCTGTAACCAACTATGGCCACGTCGCTAACAGCAAGATGATATTTAAAGAATATATATAAATAGTTTGTAATAATCATAATCTGATTGGTTGATATAAGTTGCGTTAAATTATTGTGATCTGAGTGGTTACTTTATGCCCCTTTGTTTTTGATCCAACAAACAAATAGAGCAGCCACGCTCCTTCAATTGGCGGAATTTTTTTAAAAATATTATAAACCAGAAGAATGAAACGAGAGGTCCTATTCTTGTTTTTGCCTAATATCTGATTTTTGAATACTTGAATTTTTTATTTTGAATATGATAGACATTTATTTGGCTCCAGCTTTTTTTAGCAGAGCGCAGTTGGATATACACGTCTTAAAACACATCATTGCACATGCTCGATTAAATCAATTAAATTTTTGAACCAAAACAAAGACCAAACTTGTTAATAATATTCTAATATGGGGCGTCCTTATGTTATGATTATTATTAATATTCTAATATTCTAATAATATAGTTTTTATAAGCTTTCCCTAAAATACTGATGTTTATTGTAATTTGAAACTGTCAGAAAATCATATTAACAGACCGATATGGCTTTTTTGGCTGCAGATTTATTATATTGTTTAGACGATTTTAAGCTATAGCTAAGTAACTCACCCAGGTTTCTGGCTTGCTTGCGACTTTTATTCCTAATCTTTTTTGTCTTACTCATAGTATGCAAGTGTAGTATGGAACTCATATCTTTAAAAGGATATTGGTATGTTAGAATGCGCTCAGCAAAAGTTTACAAGAAGATTATTTAGGCGATGTCACATGCCGGATACAAATTATGAAAATAGACTAAAAATTTTAATTTGAATAAATTTAAAGAACAAAGAGACAGGTTTGATCTTTGTGAATGATACAAATTTGTTTCTCAAACAAAACAAATAAAACAAACAATAAATTTGTAGGATTCACAAAAATCAAACCTGTCTCTTCGTTCTTTAAATTTAGACAAATTCAAAATTTTTACTCTATTTTCATAATTTGTATTCGGTATGTGACATAGCCTAAACAATCTTTTTGTAAATTTCTTTCTGAACGCGTTCTAACATACCAATATCCTTTTAAAAATATTGGTTCTATACTACACTTGCGTTCTAAGCTGGGGCCTAACATAGTTTAGTGTAAGCGTGCAAAAAATTTACCTTTGTATTAAAATAAAAGGTTCGCAAGCAAGCCAGAAACCTGGGTGAGTTACTTAGCTATAACTTAAAATCTTCTAAACAATATTAATCTGCAGCTAAAAAGGCCATCAGTTATGAGGATTGAATAGTTTCCAGCACTTTAAGGATAGCTTATAAAAACTATATTATTAGAATATTAGAATATTAATAATAAAAATAACATAAGGACGCCCCATATTAGAA